>JASDQU010683844.1:3563-23437 GCA_032191745.1 Picea mariana | reverse complement strand
CACCCTCATTTAAAAAATTGATTTTTTAGAAATCAATAAAAAAATAAATAAACAAAAAAAAACATATTTATTTTTTTAATTAAACAACAAAGAAATAATAGATAACTAAATTAAAAAACTACATTAAAAAAAATAGAATTGCATAATTTAATTAAAAAATAATTCTTTTTGGGGGGAACGAGTTGGGGGAATCTACAAAGTCACCCTTCCTCCATCTTCCCACCCTCACCATTGCCCACCATCCTTTATCCCTCCTGCTATCCCCCTCTCCTCTCCCTCCTCCTCTTCCCCACATGCATCGCTCCTTAAAGTGACATGTCGAGGGAAGGGGATGTGAGGTTGGGTGGGGGAGGGGCGATTCTAGGAATTGTCCTCCCACCCCCTATAAAAAAAATGTAAGTTATTCCTTTTTTGTCATTTAATGATTGTTTTAATATGTTTTACTTGTTTGTTTATTCTCTTTTTTTTTTTTTATGGTTTTGGTTTTGGTTTTTGTTTATGTGTGTATTTAATTTTTTCCCTTCTTTTAAACTTAGGGTGTGCAAAGAGCAAGGGTGGAGATTTATTTATTTATTTATATTTTTTTAAATAATTTTAATTTTTCTTCTTTTTTAAAATTTTACTAAAAGAACCATGTTTTTCCTATAGTTTTGGCCTTTTTTCTCTCTAATTGTGTCCCCCTTCTACTCTTTTGTTTATGGGTTTGTTGCAATAATGATGTTAGCATCATAGTTTCAAACAATTTGTAATTTTAACCTTAAAAATGGTTGAGTGATTTCTGGGAGCACCGCTTTTCGATTTGGGGGTTGATTTTAAGGTATTTTTCACAATGGTATTGATTGGTAAGGCCATGGTTTCAAACAAGTTGTAATTTTAACATTAAGAAAAAAATGGGTGATTTTGGGAGCACCACTTTTTGATTTCAAGGGTGATTTTGGGAGCACCACTTTTTTATTTCAAGGGTGATTTTAAGGTTTTGGATGCAATGGTAGCTATTGTTAAGGTCATGGTTTCAGACAAGTTGTAGTTTTAACCCCGAAAAAAAGGGGGTGATTCTAGGAGCAACGCTTTTCGATCTAGGGGGTGATTTTAAGGATTTTGTTGCAATGTTACCGGTTGCTAAGGCCGGTGTCTCAAAACAATTGTAATTTTAACCCTCTAAAAAAATTGGATGGTGATTCTGGGAGCACAAATTTCCTATTTGGAGGTTTATTTTAATTCTTTTGTTACAATGGAAATGGTTGTTACGGCCATGGTTTCAAAAAAGTCGTAATTTTAACCTTGAAAAAAATGTGGTGATTTTAGGAGCACCACTTTTCAATCTAGGAGTCAATTTTAGGTTTTGATTGCAGTGATAATGTTTTTTAAGGCCATGGTTTGAATCAAGTTGNTTGATTCGTGGATAAAAACAACCACTAAATACAGCCTCTAAAAAAATAACTTTAGAGGGTTCTTGTCAAGTTGGTAACTATGTTCCTTCATATCCAAGAAACAAGGAAATATTTCAGAATAAACACCTCCCACCATCGAGACTACATTCATTGGCATGCAGTCTTCTCTCTGAATTTTTATAAGCCAAAGATCACAAGTCAGACTCTCTCTAAAGTTCTATGTGCCAAATATCACAAGTCATACTCTCTCTTTGATATCAACCAAGCAGGGAAAGATTGGGTCAACAACATTCTCAGTCAGCGGTATTTTCAAATATCCTCTCCTTATGCATCCCCCTCTCCTAGATTCCAGTGGCAGCTTAGGTTCTCCACTCATGAATTTGATCTTTGGAAATAGTAGCAGGCTAAAATGATCTTCTTCTTTGATGGGGATTCAAAGGGAAATCCAAGGGAGGTAGGTGCGGGTGAGGTCATCTATGACCCCGATGGAAACCATATTTTGAATTTTTCTTGGGGCCTTGGGCATAATACAAATAATCAAGAAGAATTTTTGGCTATTTTTATAGTCCAAAAATTCCACATCTATGCATCCAAGACATTGGCCCATCAATTTGCATACTTTGCCAAAAATACTATTGAGGCTTCTTTCTAAAAAAACCTTTTCTTGGCTAGTGTACACACATTGTTGCACTAATAGCATGCGTACACACGTGTGTTACATGCTAGTTATCCCACGCACACACACGTGTTGGATGCTAGCTATCCTGCATTTACCTCTAAAAGTTGAAAACAATATATAATTGAATATAAAATTGCACGGAATTCGACAGAGTTTACATGCTATTGAGGGTTTCCTAACCATTTAACCCCTTGTAGCCCATCCCCAAACCAAATAACCAGATTTTTCTAATATAAAAATAGGTCTTGGGGAGTCATTTAGAGACATGAATAAGAGAATAAGAAAACTCTTCCAATATCCCTTCCCTTTCATTGCCCAATATTTGCATCTTGCTCTACATTTTAGCCTCATCTTTCCCCTCCAGCCATTCTCCCTATGCAACCCTTCCTCCTTCCCTTGGTGGTGTGTTGGTTGTGAGAATCTAACATGGGATTGATGCACTTGGAGACATGACAGAGGAGCTCGGACTTGGTTTGTAGAGTGGTCGCCAACAAAGGTTGTAACCTTTTTTATCTTGAATTTGAGTAAAAGATATTATCTTCGTCCCAAAACCCTATTTTGACATGTTCTTGTTAATTTGAGAATTTATATCTATATTTAGACTTTTAAAGTGATCATTAGAAATTTTATATGTTGTTGCATTGTATTCTTAACCCCTTGCAGGTCAGCTTTGGGAGGAGATCTGTGATCTAGGAGGCAACAACAAGCGAAAGAGGTCTACACCAACCGTAAGGATTGAAGGTGCACTCATTAACCCTCCCTTCACTATTTCTCGTATCACTTAGTCTAGATGGTTTTGGGGTAGATTAAAGTTAGATCAGTCTTTTAAGGGAGTTATTGCTCTGCCTATTCCTTAGACCCGGTTTAGGGGGATTTTCCACGTAGCAGCTATGGGGATGAAATTGATAAGAGAAAACAAATCTTCAAGTGTCATTGTTATTGATGACTTGAGACTAATCATCAAAGGCTTGTTCAATATCAGAAAAATCTCTCAATCAAGCCTTCAAAGAATATATCACAAGATTAAAATGGAGGAGAAAAACTTTCATTCGGTTCACTACTTCCACATTTTTTGGCAACATAATGGGGAGGCCGACCTCCTAGCCAAGGATGCTCGAAAATTGGACCAAGGCACTCTATGGGTAAATGATGTTCCCTCCATGCATTTTTTACCATAATTTAATGGTTAAGGAAAAAATTCATATTTTTTTGGGCAAGGAAAATTATTTGGGGGGTGATGTGACCTCTTCCCTCTCAATATTGAACCTCATGATTCCCCCAAATTCATTATTTCATCTAACACAAGTCCCATCTGATCCCCTCGAGTACCACACTCCACTTGGCACATTCTTTATCCCTCTCGCGTGTCAAGTTTTAAAGCCCCTCAAGCTTATCACCAGGTTGCATTTGGGATTTTCCCTCATCTCGACGTCATTTTGGGTTTCATTTCTCCTATGGGCTACTCTCTCATTCATGACCGTATGGGTTTCAAATTATGGCACATGGGTTATGTCACTTATACCCTCAACCACTTATTTACCCGTGTGTGCACACATGGGTGCCCTGCCCTGGACATTAAATCTCACTGAAGGCAAGGTTATGTGCATAATTTGGAAATTGTATGGTAGACATTCTTCTCTCTTCCATCTCTGGTTTCCAAGACACCCTCTCTGACGGTTTTACTCCTGAAGTTTAGACATCTACAACTCACCTTCCCTCATGTGGCAACACATTCAACCTCTCTGTCATTGCAATAGCTATGAAGTGAAAGTTGAAAATTCAATAGCAAGAGCTGGTATCCTTGCATGAGTCTCACACTCTGATGGAAAAAAAAATTCAGGATAGAGAAGTCAAAAGAGACAAAGAGCTTTCCATCATTCTCAGGAAAGTCAATCAACATTCTGAGTAGATTTGATCTCTTAGCAAGGAAATCCACTAGAAGCATCCAGGAATTCATCTGCAACACAAAACAACTCCTTCTGAAGGTTATCATGCCTCCTATGAAGTAATCCATCCTATGCAGCAACAACCAAAGCACAGTAAAAATGAATATCTTCAAGCAGTTGTGGATACTGCTATGAAACTTAATTAAATCAAGTTTTATGCAATGTAAATATGTTTTTTTGTTGAATTCCTATGTTAGAGTATTTACATGGAAGAATGGTAGAATTTTTTTAATAAATATAATAGACATCATTCAACTAAGGATGGCTAGACTATTTTTTTTAAAGCTCCTAGATAGTACATAATTTTAACTCTCTCGTTGTTTTATCTTTAGCTACAACCCATTTTACAATACAAATCATTCATTCTTGTTAAAATATGTGAGTGTGTGTGTGTGTGTGTATGTGTGTGTTCTTTCATATCCATTCCAATAAAAAATGGAAATGGGATACATATCTCCACATTATCTAGGATAACCAATCATGTTGTAACATCCCCTAGCCTAACCGAGGCACATTATGGTGCACAATAACTCATAATGAAAATTCTCTACTAACTAATTAATTTCTTGTAGCTTCCAGCTACAAATTAAACCAGATTTAGCTATTGTCTATTATTATTAATTCCATGCATCTACAACACTCTAAAAATAAGATATGAAATGCAACGAAACAACTCAAAAAAGAAGCATGTAATCTTTCTCAATCACAGAGTTCATGCACAACTAATTAAAACTCATAATACAACAGAAACAAGATAAATACTTATATTTTAAAACCATTGTGAAACCAGATGCTTGGGACAAATGTTCCACCCAACCATAGACTTTTTGTTCCAAATATGAACAACAAATCACCCTCAAGTTGAGGCCAGCAATCCACAAAAGAGGGTGGTCTCTCATTGGTCCACTCACATCTCATAGAACTAACAAACCACTAATATTATCCTACAACTATCCCGATTTTCCACCATCTCTCTTCCTCTTGACTTGCCCAAACTAAGGAATGCACCCCTTCACTGATCCCATTCCCTCGGGTGTCCCCTTTTTTTATCAGGGTCTCTTTGACACAAGTAGCTAGGAATCTCTCGATTGGGAACTCAAGGGAACTTGTTGCAAATAAAACTACTAGCAAACACTTGTTGTTTTAGTGAAACTCACTCAGGATTCTACTCTTCAGGCCTGACAAATTGGCTCTTCATTCTTCAGCTCCAATTTGCTCCAAATATTCTACAACGTGCTCTATAATTATCCCTCCATGATTGCACCAGCTCCAAGCTCTCTTTCATCCTCTCTACTTCCTCCTCATGCACAAAAACTCATTGTCTAAAATTGTTGTCCCAACCCATATGAATTTCCTCCCTTTGGATTATATTTCTTGACTCACACACTTCCCCAAGTTGATTGTACTCATCCCCCATGTTCCCATTAACTATGGTATGTGACCACTCACACCCACCCTCTTACATGTATTCAATGATTGGCTTGGGAACACTCGATTAGAAATTAGAAGGTTCATATACCAATAGAAAATTTAAGAAAATTGGTTGAATTAATATACATAGGTAATTACCCATTGGAACCCTCTTAGGAATTTTCTTATACCCTCCCCTCTCTTGTGGAATAATTCATCCCCCATGTTTGTCCATGTCCTCTTAGAAATTGGCATCACATTTTATTATTAAAGCATATAAATACAATTCACATATTACATCACTTGGCCACAACCACATATTATATCTACATTAAGCATTAATTAAACAGGGGATTATAGAGGGAATGTTATATTCCCCCTCCCCTACAATTGTGTGGCATTCTTGATGCAAACCATGCTGATATACATATATGCAAATTTATATCACAATACTTAGAAAATAAATTCTGCAATTTCACAATTCGAGCAGCAGTTCCAACCATAATCTCTAGTTCCTCTGAACTCGTTGAACCAAGGAATGAAACATTCATTTATCTAAGATAATCCAAGGGATGTACCATCTATTTATCAGGTCTAACCCAAGGAATGAGCCATTCTTTTATCAAGGTCCTCAACGCAATTGGCTAGGACTCTAAGATGTGGTTTTGTAACTCTAGCTACTCAAAATGGAGTCTTGCATTATGTTTTCTTCAAAATTATCAAACATTTGTGGGTATTCTTCTTCCATGTTTTCTTCATGCTCCCATGTAGCATCTTCAGGACCGTAGCAGGTCCCATTGAACCTTTACCATCCCTATGGACTTGTTCCTGAGAACTTTGACTTTTTGGTCCAGGATGTGTACTGGTTCCACCCAAAAATCCCCTTCGTGCTACACATAGATCACATTCCATTCAATTATGTGGTTAGGGTCCAACACATATTTCTTTAATAATGACACATGAAATACATTATTCACTCTCATGGATTTAGGAAATGCTATCATGTATGCAACTGGCCCTATCTTTTCTAATATTTCAAAAGGCCCACAATATCTTGTAGCCAACTTCAGGGAACTTCCTAATCTTAGTGAACTTCTTTTCACCTTCACTTTTAAAAGCACATGTTCACCCACTTTGAAATCTATAAACACTTTGTTTTTATCTTCATAATTTTTCTGTGTATCTTGGGTAGCCTTTAAATTCTACTTTATCTTTTCCATCTTCTCTTCCATTTCCTTTAACAAATATGTCCCAACAACTTCTATGTTTGCAAGTTTATCCCAACTCAATGGTGTGTTACATTTTCTGCCATACAATGCTTCAAATGGACTCATTTTCAATGAGGCCTAACACCCATTATTGTAGGAAAATTCAACTAAGTGGATATAATTCTCTCACTTTGATGGTTGTTCCATCACATACATTATGAGCATGTCTTCAATGATTCTATTAGTTCACTTTGTTTTCCCATATGACTTTGGATGATACGTTGTAATAAGATTTAAATTTTTCCCAAAGCCTTTGAACAAACCCTTCCAAAAAGTTGAAGTAAACTTTGGATCTTTTTCTGAAACAATTATCTTAGGCACCCCATGTAGCCTCGCAACTTCCTTCATGTAAATATTTGTGATATTTGTTGCCTTGTATGTGGTCTTCATAGGAATGAAATGAGTTGTCTTAGTCAATTTGTCCACCACCACCATGATGGAATCATGTTGCTTCATTGTTCTAGGAAACTTTGTAATAAAATCAACTATGACAACTTCCCACTTCCATTGTGGAATGGGAAATGGTTGTAACATCCCCGCTGGGTGTCTATGCTCCGTTTTCACTTTTTGACACTCTAGGCATCTATCTATGTAATTAGCCACCTCTTTCTTCAATTCTGGCCAAAATTATCGGCTTCTTATTGTTGCAATTGTCTTTGATAGATAGTAGAAAAGTTATGGCACGTTATGTATTTCCTTCAACATTGCATTTTTCATCTCATTAGAATTTGGCACATATAATTTTCCTTTGTACATGAGAATCTCATATTCTTTCAGCTCATAAGAACTAATTTTCTGCTGAAAATTACCTTATTGTAATATCTCTTTTATTTTTAAATATTGTTGATCTGAATTTGCTGCTGCAATAATTCGATCTTTCATATCAGTCATGTGCATGATAATGGATGCAACATGGACTTCATGAGATCTCCTACTGAGTGCATTTCCTTGATTTTCCTTGCCTTTGATGTGGTTAATTTCAAAGTCATACTCACTTAGAAATTTCAGCCATCTAGTTTGTCTGAAATTTAATGTTGGTTGTCCAAACAAATGCTTCAGACCACAATGGTCTATCCTTAGCTCAAATTTTCTCCCCATGAGGTAATACCTCCACATTTTTAATGCATGTATAATTGTTGTTAATTCCAAGTCATGAGTAGCATAATTCATTTCATGCTCCTTTAATTTTCTAGACTCATAACATACCACATTATTTTTTTTACTAAGGACTCCACCGAGATCTTCCTTTCATGCACCAGTGCACACAAAAAACAATTCATCCAAATATGAAATCTTCAATATTGGTTCACTTGTCAATATGTCTTTTATCTGTTGAAATTTTTCTTCACACTTGAAAGTCCATTCAAATTCCACTCCCTTCTTTTGCAAATAAGTGATTGGGCTTGCAATCTTTGAAAACCATTTTATTTATCTTCGGTAATAACTGGAAATACTCATGAATGAACTGACCTCCATGACATTTCTTGGTGCTTTCCATCCTTTAATGGTCTCTATATTCTCGGGATCAACTATTATCCCCTCTATTGAAATTATATGCCCCAAGTAGTGAATCTTATTTTGATAAAAGATGCACTTACTTATATTAGCATACAATTTATGCTCTCTTAGAACCTGCAACACCATTCTTAAATGTTTCTCATGTTCCTCTTATGAATTAGAATGGACGAGTATATCATCTAGTAACATAATCACAAACTTGTCCAGGTACTCCCTAAACACTCCATTCATTATGCACATAAAAATTGCTAGGTAATTTGATATTCTAAATGGTACTACCATGAATTCATAATGCTTGTATATTGTCCTGAATGTTGTCTTGCTTCATTTATTCTCACTTGATGATAGCCTGATCTCAAGTCAATATTGGAAAAGATTATTTCACATTTCAGTTGATCAAACAAATCATCAATTCTAGGTAAATGGTATTTTTTTTTATTGTGACCTTATTTAGTTGTCGGAAATTAATACACAACCTTAAGGTTTCATCTTTCTTCTTCACAAAAATAATTGTGGCTCCCCAAGGTGACACACTTGGGCGTATATACCCCTTTCTTAACAATTCCTCAAGTTGCATCTGCAACTCTTTTAGTTCTCGCATGCCCATTCTGTATGGTTTCTTGGACACTGGGTCAACTTCTGGCACTAAATCAATAGAGAAATCAATGTCTCTCTTTGGTCGCAATCTCGATATTTCCTTAAAAAAATCTTCAAAATCCTTTAAGATCGAATGGTCTTCAATGCTTGCCACTTTATCTCTGGTTGCCTCTTCCTTATGGGTTGCAAAAATCTAACATCCCCTCCTAAAACTCTTCTTCAACTGCATAGTCGAAATATATCTAACAACTACAAATCTTGGAATGCCTTGAATCTTTCCTTGCTACCCTTCTTCATTAAGACATGTGATTGTCTTGTTGTAACAGTCTAGGATAACATGGTGTTTTTCCAACCAATTCATACTAATTAGACAGCCATATGAACCCAATGGTATGATATTTACATCTATCTTTGTGTTGAGTCCATTCATGACTATCAAGAAATCTTTAATGAACTCATTGATCTTTCTCTTAACTCTTTTGGCTAGCTAAACTAACCAAGATTTCTTACGCTTACTCATTTGCAAGTGAAATTTTTCAATAATGTTATCATTTATGTAACTATGGCTAGCTCCAAAATCAATTAAATTTGTTATGGATTGGTTGTCAATCTTACCTTCCACTTCAATCATGGGGAATTGATATTTCACTTACTTGTTGTCCAAGGCTGCATGAATCCTTGGCATGTTTCCTCCCATGTATTCCACTATTTCATTCTCTTGAATGTTGTGGACAATCCTTATTCTTTCTCCTTTGTGAGGGAAGTCCTTATATAAACGATTTCCCTCTCATCCCCAACATTGTACAAGTTGTTGCCTTGGCCTTTTCCCAAATGAATCTGCAGTCTTGTGCTCATTTTGGGTCGACTGTCCTTGTTGATTTGTTTGGGTGTTGTTCTTGAAAAATGGTAGCATAAAACTCTTCTGCCTTTGATCATTTTTCCCTTTCATCTTGTCATTCCAAGCCTTTTGTAAAATTGGTCTTCCTCTGCTTTGCTCATAAATATGTCTTGTTCTCATTATGGTTTCTTCCAAGGTCTTGGGGTTACCATATTGTATATTTTCATTATAGAAGGAGGGTAACCAACTTAGAAACCTTTGTATTTTGACCTTCTCATCTTTTATGAAGCCAACATACTTCAACAATTCAAAGAATCTCTTCTAATATTCCTCCATCGACATACTTCCCAACTTGAGTTCAAATAATTATTTCATCTTCCTTTCATAGTAGTGCTCGGAAAAATATTTCTCCTAGAAATATCCTTTGAACTACCTCCATGAGATTCTTTTCTCATAAACGTTCTTGGCTTGTTTAAGTTAATTCCACCATATCGTTGCCTTTCCTTGCAAGTGGTAGGTGGAAATTCTAGATTCTACCCAAGAGAGGTAATCATGCAGATGGAAATATTTCTTCATTTCCAATAGCTAGGCCTTGACCTCTTTACCTTTCCAATGCTAACCATAGAAAGTAGGTGGATTGATCTTCATGAGCTCACCTTGCAAAATGTCTGCCTCAAGCCTTCTCCTTTTCCTTCGAACATGAGACACACTTGAGCTTCTCCTCGGTCCTGAACTTGCATGAGTTCTTCATCTGGGTTGCTTTGGATAATGATGGTGTATGTTCATGCTTCTTGACTACCTATCATTTCCATCTTCATCCCTTTTTATTTGGGATCTATATATTGTCACTTATTAGATATCATTTTCAGGATTAACTGCGTAGTGTAAGTCATTAACTACGGAATCCCCTCTATGCTTAAATAACAAGAGTGAAGAGGGCTCTAATTGGATAGTTCATAAGGCACAATACTTGCTAAGGTTTTGCAAATGGGGTAGCAAGCTAAGTGGGCTTGATTGTGGGAAAAACTCCACAGTTAAGCGCGCTTGAGCTAGAGGCGTCTTGGGATGGGTGACCACCTAGGAAGTCCTGGTTACCGGGTGCAAGCCCCAGAAGTGATGATTGATGCTATGCGATTCATTTCGTTGGTTTCAATCCCATTTCTTCACCCCTGTGAGCAGCACCCAATGCAATGAGTGCTAAGTGGACTATTCAAATCATGATAATTATTGGTCAGTTGTGACTAATACTCATGGATATGGGTCATATATTAATGACTTACACTACACAGTTAATCTCGAAAATGATATCTAATATGTTGCACTGCGGAATCCCCTCTATGATTAAATATTGTCACTTGTCTAGAACTAGTTGCTTGCTTGGTGTCAAAGTCCTTGTTAACTTGTTTATGCAACATATATAGGCTCTAGAGTATCTCTTCTTGAGCCTTCATAATATTTTCATTATCATATCTATAGCTTTGGACTTCCCTATGCAGGCTTCTCATAGTTACAGGTTCATGTCTGTCTCTTACTCGTGGTTGTAATATCCCTGAGCATCTTCCATAAATCCATTCCTCATATGAGAACCAAAGTTGTCTTCTTGTACCTCCAATTCTGCAAGAAATGTGCATGTAATAATTACTATTAGAACATGCATAGTATAAAAGATTTCATCCATTGGAATATACGTTATTTCTTCATTAATTTATGAAGGAAAAATTTCATTAATTCAAATTATTATTCTGTATATGCATTCCTCTCTAAAACAACTTTCCAATGGTTTTACCCATGCCTCATTTTGAGTTTTGAGGGAAATGTTACAACATTTATAAGTTGCAATTTCCACTCTTTTACTGCTACAGAATTTTCTTTACTAATTTTTGGAAAATTTTACTACCCAAACCAAAATTTTGGGTTGACATATGTCTTCTACTCCTCAATACATTTCTAACGACTATTTGTTTTGCTCAAATCCGAGCTTCGAGATGAAAGTCATGGTTCGAAGAAGTTTAGGTCATTTTTCCCATTGTATGCTACATGTGTCTTCTTTTTCTTCCTGGATATTCTTGGGTACCCATATCCAAGATATGGCTCCATGGTTGTCTTCTATGATTCATAATATTTCCATAGACTGCTCCTGCGCCCCAAACAAACTTCTGAGCATGGAGTTATACCTTCCAAAAGTAATATTGTGTCAAAATTTGACCCTTACTGTTTTGGTTGTAACTTTTTCATACAAGCTCAATTTTGTGAAGATTTTAGCTCATTAGATAGCTCTATCTGAATTCTTTTATTTGAGCTACAGCTACAAAGTTTGCCTTGGAACACTTTGTTCTAATGGGTTTTGATAAGCTATAAATGTCATTTAGGCCCTCAAAAATGTCTCAAAATTTAATGACCTTCAAAAACCACAAAATTTCGCATAAAATCAATTATTTTATTGTGTTAACAACCCTTAAATATAAACTGTTGATCTCAAAATTGAGTGAAATCTGAGTCGTTGATCTGACTATATCGTTCATCGGTGACCAATGTTATCCTTTGGTGTGTAGAACACATTTTCCAACCTATCGACCCAACCATCAACCATCGACCCATTTCCTTAACAATTTCTTCGTACACAATGCTAAACCGACCAATCCAACCATCATTCGTCAATCGTTGGTGAATTCCATTGGAAAATAAAACTCCTCACTAATTCGGTCAATGCCTGACCATCGGCCCATCTGTCGTCAATCATCCCCGTTGACTGAAGAAACACTTCTCTAGTTCAGCCAACCCGGTCATCGACCATTGGCCACTTCTAGGTTGACGTGGCATGACACATGGATGTTGACATGGCATAACATGTCATCTTGAGATGTCAACTTGGCTGACGTGGCATGACACATCATCACCATATTTTCTCAATCAACCATCGGTCGATTCTCTTGGACGACCCAAACACCTCATTAAATTCGGTCGATGCCCAACCATTGGCCCATCGGCCATCAACAATTTCTCTTGCACATTAGAAAACACTTTGTTGATTTCATTCAACCCCCGACCATCAACCCATTGATGATTTATCTCGACGACTAAAAATACTTCGCTGAATCTGACCAACCCCTGACCATTGACCATCGGCCATCAACGATTTATTGTGGCCAAATGAAATATTCACCACTTCGGTCGACCTCACCATCTGTCATTTCTCTTGGAAATTTCCAACACTTAGAAAATTTCGACAAAAACCCAGGTGAATCTAGGTCGTCAATCTATCGCTCAAGATGATCTTGGTCATCGATTTTTCTCTAACCTCCCAACGAATGAAATGAATACAAACCGTCGATCTGCTCCACTTCATAAACCTCTGAAATTGAATAATGGTCATTGATCTACTCAACCTTTCAAACGGCCAAAACCTTATGAATTTTAAATTTATCACGACGAATATCAATCATCGATCCCGAGATCAAAAGCGATCTCGGTCGTCGATTCATCAAACCTCCTACAACACTACAATAGCCATTAAAACTCAAAATTTGACCATTCCAAGTCAAATTTGACTCCGCAACTTTTCATATTGGCTCCATTAAACCTCGTAACCAAGTATGAGTCATTTAAACTCGAATCTTGCTCATGAATTTGGGGATTTCTCTCTGATTTTTCACCATTTTTCCTCAAATTCATCACAAACAAAAAGTACAACAACCAATTTATCAAATTCACATTGCTTTGAGCCCATACAATCCCGGTGTTTGAACCAGATGCTCTGATACCATAATGTGAAGTCCCCCATCCCAACCGAGGGACATTACAGTCTCGAATAACTCATTAATGGAATTTTTTTGCTAACTAATTAATTTCTTGTAGCTTCCAGCTACAAATTAAAGCATATTTAGCTACTATCTATTATTATTAATTCCATACATCTACAAAACTCTAAAAATTAGACATGAAATGTAGCTAAGCAACTCAACACAACAACATATAATCTTCCTCAAACACCGAGTTCATGCACAACAAATTAAAACTCATAATACAATAGAAACAAGATAAATACATATTTTTTATAATAGTTGTGCAACCAGCTGCTTGGGAAGGACGTTCCATCCAACCATAGAATTGTTGTTCCAAATATCAACAAAAAATCACCCCCAATCTGAGGCTAGCAATCCACAAAAGAGGGTGGTCTCTCATTGGTCCACTCACAGCTCATAGAACTCACAACCCACTGATATTCTCCTACAAATATCCTGATTTTCCACCA
The DNA here is from genome assembly GCA_032191745.1 of Picea mariana. Lineage (NCBI taxonomy): Eukaryota > Viridiplantae > Streptophyta > Pinopsida > Pinales > Pinaceae > Picea > Picea mariana. Next base: position 9,538 of record JASDQU010683844.1, on the reverse strand, counting down.
ACTCTCTTCCTCTTGACTTACCCAACCCAAGGAATGTACCCCTTCACTGATCTCAGTCCCTCAAGCATCCCATTCGTTTATCAGGGTCTCTCTACACAGGTAGCTAGGAATCTCTTAGTTGGGAACTCAAGGGAACTTGCTTCCACAAAAACTACCAACAAACACTTGTTGTTTTAGTGCAACTCACTCAGGAGTCCTCTCTTCAGGCCTGACAACCTATTTCTTCAGTATTTATCTTCAATTTTCTCCAAATGCACTCCAACATGCTCTAGAATTCACCCTCCATAGATACACCAACTCCAAGATCTCTTTCCTGCTCTCTATTTCTTCCTCATGCACCAAAAATCATTGTGTAAAATTGTTGTCCCAACCCATACAAATTTCCTCCCTTTGGCTTGTCTTTCTTGACTCACACACTTCCCCAAGTGGATTTTACTCATCCCCCATGTGCCCAATAACTATGGGATGTGACCACTCACACCCACCATCTTACATGTATTCAGTGATTGGATTTGGGAACACTGAATCATAAATTAGAAGGTACATATACCAATAGAAAATTTAAGAAAATAGGTTGAATTAATATACATGGGTAATTACCCATTGGACCCCTCTTAGGAATTCTCTTAGACCCTCTCCTCTCTTGTGGATTAATTCAACCCCCATCTCTATCCATGTCCCCTTAGCAGCTGGCATCACATTTTATTATTAACGCATAAAAATACAATTTTCATATCACATCGCTTGGTCGTAACCACATATTATATCTACATTAAGCATTAATTAAATTGGAGATTATAGTGGGGATGTTACACATGTAATGTATGTCTCCATAAGGCATTCATCTTTTGAATTCTATTATGGGTGTCAACCCCTTGCTCCATATAAAATCCCAACAATGCTACCTCTAGGATCTTTTCCTCCACAAGAAAATTCCCCAAGTCTAAGAAGATTAAATTCTTTAGAACTTGGATGGCATCCATGAATTGGTGACTATAGCTTTTTCTTGCTCCCAAATCTACTATAAAACATTTCATGAAAATCATTGGAAATATGCCCCTTTTCTCACTTCGTTCGATTGAGCAATAGAATTTCATATATTTCCATTTTGAGTATCGAAAATACGATTGAACAAGTGGGAGGAACACTAACGATCACCACATCCATCATCACAAACTTTTAGGGGATTTGCACCATCCCTACAACCAGATATTTTATCACCCCCCAACACTGCACCCTTTTAGAGAAGCAAAATACAACCAACGAAAGAATTACAACCGACAAAAGAATTAGATATAGCTAGTGACTTAATCATTTACATAAACTTGCTCCCCCCTATTATTATTATGTAAGGAACTTCTTTTTGTTTCATAAGAAAATTCGCACAAAATTATATTAGAGAATAATTTTAATTATGAGGATTCCTTAGTCACTAATGAATGATCCATCCAAAATATCCTTTGACCCACAAAAAATTGTCTAAAACCTGATTACAAAGATCTTGATAGAGATGAGTCCAAAAACTGTAGGACCTAAAGGAAGAAAACAATGGAGTCTTACACATTTCAGAATAAAGAAAGAAGACTAATTCATTAAGGAGCTGGAAAAAAACCAGAAAAGAACATCCGACAGTATTGTTCAATGATAACATTAACAAGAGAAAACTGAAAGTTAAAAAATATCTAAATGGTGAGATGGACCAGCCATCGATCTGTCCCAAGTAAAGTAATAAATTCTTCTTTTGGCCTCTGACAAATCTTGTTTTGACAAGAGATCATCTTCCCCATTTAACTCCCTGAAAATATGATGAAAATTGGTTCCTTTGAAGGTGATAACTAGGTCTGTTAGTCTTTGTTTCCAACCTTCAATGTTGTTGGCTCGTAGTTTTCCTTGATAATTTAGCCAATCTATGATTACTTTGGAGTCCCTGGGGACTTGAATATATTGGATATCCAAGATTTTTGCAATATTAAGAGAAGCCCATGCACCAAATAACTCAGCTTTAGTGTTTGTTCCAGAACCTCCATTAAAAAATCATCTAAAAACCTAATTTTTGGAGTGTTTGATGATACCCCCTGCGCCACATATTGAACCCCCATCAATGGATGTTCCATCAAATAATGCCAAAGAGTAACCACTCATCCTCAGGATTGGGTTCTACCTTAGATTTTGAACAGTTTGAATTGAATTATTTCTGTAGAGAAGACCTATCACTTTCGTAGCGTCTGACCAAGCCAAGGGGCAACTCCCTTCAAATAGCGACCTGTTAGACTCTTTCCAGACAAACTAGCAGGTCAGAACCGAAATTCTCTTTGAGGAGTTATTCAATAACAATGAATTCTTGCATTCCAATAGGGATCGGCCATTCCAAATGAATTTAGAATTTGTTAAGTGTTCAAGAGTTGCCCAGACCAGTTTTGTAAAGGCGCAATCGATAAAAAGGTGGGCATTTTCATCTGCGCTTTTCTTGCAAAGGATACAGTGACTCAGGCCTATCCATCCTTTCTGTTGGAGGATGTCCTAGGTAAGAACCATGTTCTAAACCGCCAGCCAAAATAACAAGAGAATCTTCAATGGCACCTTCCACTTACATAATTCCACTCGCTAGCCTTGGTAGATTGGGAGTGTCTGCGTTGTTGTCAAGGCCTCGTAGAAATTTTTACATTTAACTCGCCAGAAGAATCACCTCAAGTCTAAAGAAGGACATCTTCTGACAAAGAATTGAGAGTGACCCCAACTTTATTCAATTTTAATATAAATCTTTCCCATTCAGCTGAGTGAAAACCTGTCAACCCCAGATCATTACTGCTCTTCCAATTCTCCACCAAAGTAATCGAGTCCCCGGTTGTCGTCGCTTGAGCTAAGACTGTAACGTTTCCTTGATTTAGTAAAGAGATTGTCTCTGAATGGATAAAGGAACTATCACCAATATTTAAAATCCTATCTCTATCGATATTGATTAGATGCCCTCCACTCGGGCGCCATCTTAACCAATGGAGGATGATTGGAGTAGTGCGAACAAGACTGGCCCATATCCTTGACGCCTCTTTAAAAAAGTGAGATTATTTTCTGAGCCAATTGGTTAGTGTAGCATTCTGCAAGTATTTGTTCATTATAACCCGATGCCATAAACTTTCGTGATTTAGGACCCTCCATAGGGTATTAGTCAGCAATTTAGTATTGAAATGACAGAGATTTCTAAATCCCCAGCCTCCACTCGTTTTTGGCCTAGATAAAATCTCCCAAGTGCAGAGATGATAGTGCTTTGAATCAGAATGTCCATTCCAGAGGAATTTGAAGATCAATTTTCTTATCTTTTTTATAACTGATCTGGGCAATGCTTCTAAAGTCATCTAGTAGACTAACAAGCCTTCCAACACTGATTTAACCAGGATATATCTTCTTCCCAGTGAAAGCCACCAGTGACACCATAAACTGATTCTGTTTGAAAATTTGGTTACCAACCATTCCCAATCTGACACGCGGTGTGTCCCTGTCCTGAGATAATATCCCAAATACTTGAATTCCGTCGAAAGCACGCAGAAATAAAAGGGAAGTAAATATTTAAAAGGAGTTAACTCGCCCTCCGACAGGCCTTCAAAATAGACAGTCGACTTTGTATGATTGACTGAGAGACCGGAAGCGCTGCAAAAGAGGCTTATGAGTTTGAAAATCTCCTTCCATTCGACTAAGATTTCCTTAGAAAAAATGATTACATCATCCACAAACAAAATATGTAAGACTTTTATCAACCTTGAAAATTTTATACCAGAGATGGATCCTGAGTCCATGCTATTTTTAAGTGAAATGTTGAGACCTTCCATTACTAATAAGAACAATAATGGAGAGAGGGGGCATCCTTGCCTCACTCCTATGTCGCTTCTAAACAACTTTGTAGCTTCCCCATTAATTAACACCGCAAAGGCAGGAGAGGTGACACAAGCCATTATCCAATTTGTCATATGAATCCCCACACCAATTTTAAGGAGAATCAATCTTAAATGGTCCCAATCTATACAATCAAAGGCTTTTTTTGGTCCAGTTTTAATACTAAGGCTTTCAATCCTTTCTTTTTTATGATATGAAGGCTCTCATGATCCATACCTATAGCATCTTGAATATGCCTGCCCTGTAAAAAACCCATCTGCTCAATAGAAATAAATAGCAAAACTTTTACTAATTAAAGATTCTGAATTAAAATGTATTTATATTAATTTATTGTTTTTAAATTTATTATTTTTTTATTAAAGTTCAATTTTCTACTATTTTATTTTATTAATTATTTAATATTTATATATATAATATATAATAATAATAATAATAATCTATTTTTAAGGTCACAACCAAGTTAGACACAATCCTTTTCGTCCAACGATTTGATTGGTAAAGTCTATAGAGGTATGCATACCCTACTCCCCTCTGGATTTGAACAAGTGACGTCTTAGGAGGAAACACATTTTCTTAACCATTACAAGCTCCATAGAAATATATCATATCTTAGATTGTAAGGACACATTTTACTTGATTTAATTGGATGCATTGTCTCTTTTTTTTTTCCAATAGAAAATTCGCTCAAAATTATATTAAAGTATATTTTTTTTACATCATAAAAAATCCTTATAACTATGGATCATTTTGTTCAACTCTATACAAAATGTTCCCACCACTAGCCACAATATAGACTAATCCTCAAAAATCCAAAAGGCAAAAAACAACGCGAAAAGTTAACATTTCAGTGTTACAAAACATATAAAAAGTCCACTACCATTTGAAATATAAGTCAGATGCACATCATCCCGATGATATTTCAAAGATGTTTAGATAAGTAAGTGGTCCTCCGGCCCCATCTACCCATTGGTAAAAGGATAATCTACCTTCTGGTTCCAAGAGAGCTTGTTTAGATAATAAGTCTGCCTCCTTATTGAAATCCCTGTAAATATGATAAAAGCTAATACCTTGAAATAAGTTGGCCAGATCCCTGGTTTTTTGCTTCCATCCTTCAATGTCAATCACCTGGAGGTTACTCTTTTGATTTAACCAATCTATAATTACCTTGGAATCCCCCAGAATCTGAATTTTTTGGATAGACCACAAATTGGCCAGAGTAAGTGTATCCCAAGCTCCCAAAAGCTTCGCCTTTGTGTTGGAGCCTTCTCCATAGTTGATGTACCATTTATAAATAGCCGACCCTGGTAAATTGATGATGCCACCAGCTCCGCAACACTTGCCACCTGAAATAGTTGCGCCATCAAAGCAAGCAATAAAATATCCTTCTTGTTGAGTGATTGTACATACCCTGATTGGATGCATTGTCTCGATATTGTATATCGACGATAAAAATATTTTACAAACATATATTTCAAGCATTAATCTTATTTGATTTAAAAAATATTAATTTGATCTTCCTATACACTATAAAAATAGTTTGTGCCAAGATATTTTAGGTCTTGACCAACACCATATCTCATTATGAAGCTCATGGGAATTTGTTCCTATCTTTGCAATATTTATTTTCTTTGTTGAGCCAGTAACAACGATAAGATAATTGTCAATTGGATTCAGCTCGAGTGGTTTGTGATGAGGGGTGTTTTCCCCCCACCCGAGTTCAATTCCTGCAAGGTGACATGTTTGGCTCTTAAATGAGCACACTATCGAAAAAGCCTCGGCTTTCTACAAAATCTGGTTTACCTTGGGTACCATCCTCGACTTCCAACGAGTGTTAGAGATTTCTTTGTAGTATTTCAATTTTATCTTATTCTCAAACTCCTTATTGGTCCACATTTTACTTTTAAGTTGAGTGATGATAATGTGTTTAGCAATGTTTACATTTAGGAGGACATTTTCCTTCACTATCCCCTAATGATTTAACCAAGGGATTGTATCTCTAATCCAACCTCTTTTGAACTTTGAGTGACTTTTACTAATGTTGAAAGTTGAGATAGGAAAACTCTCATCATCATATTAAATGTGTGTGT
>JASDQU010683843.1:48685-59514 GCA_032191745.1 Picea mariana | reverse complement strand
TGGTGGATAATGTTACACATGCCAACGCACTAGATCAATACATTTATATCATTTGTAATATTAGGAATATCGTTTGTTTCTAGCTCATAGGAATTTTATATCCAACCTAACTTTTTCTTATGGCTCACAAGGTTTGACTAGGCTCACAGAGGTTGTATGTTCCCCCCCTTGACTTTTGCACTAGTCTGTCTATGCTCACAGAGGTTGTACGTTCCCCCTAACTTTTGCACTAGACTGTCTATGCTCACAAAGGTTGTACATTCCCCTTGACTTTTGCATTAGACTCACATAGCATCTCGTTCGTCCTAAATTTTGGTTTGACTCACAGAGGTTGTACGTTCCCCCTGGCTTTTGTCAATACCTCACAAGACCGGTTGATTCTCCAAATCTCCTGGCTAGCCTCAGGGTGGCCCATATGGCCTCATTCTTATATGACCTCTCATTGAAGAATGAGGCTAGCCTCAGGGTGGCCCATATGGTCTTTCATTAAAGAATGATTGTAGATGCTACCAAATTTAAGAAAATGTTTACTCTCTTTTCTATAAATATTCATGACGTATTTGATCATAACGATCATAGATATTGAAAGTCCTCACCCACAAATTGCATCCCTAAACTTCTCGATGGAAGGGATTTCGTCATATTAGTAAAATCCCATTTCTGAGATATTTTAAGACAACAATTCCAATTCCATATAGAGCATCATCGTTATAACGACAGTCGTTGCCAAAAAAATATATTTCCATTTGCATGGACTTCCACAGTCATAGCCTCTCGACACAAAGTTTTGGAAAAATCCATCTGAACTAGCAACGATGTGGCTTGGTGTACGATTAGTCACTACAAAAAAATCTTCATGTGAACAAGTGAGAGTTATGGAAACCTGCAAACAGACATCAAAGCGACGAGCACTATCCACCTGGCTGTAGAGTCATTATTACTCTGTCATCCAGATGTATGTATGGCCATGGATCGCTTTCATATTCAACAGTTTATAATCCACCTGCTGCAACATTCAATGTTGCGTAGCAGGCTGGATATTGACCGTTGATTCTAACGATGTGGGGTATTTTATCCAGACGATCAATACTCATTCTTCTTTGCAACATTACTTTGCAACATTTTGCAACATTACTTTGCAACATTAAATGTTACTGTAGGTGGATCATAGATCGTTGGATTTAAGATGACTTATAATCCACCTGTAACAACGTTCAATACTACGTAGCAGGCTGAATATTGCTCATCGTTGATTCTTGCCAGTCCACTGAACTATGTGACAATGACACAAAATGCAGTTTGCGCTTGACGATACGTGAGGTGTAGGAGTACAAAATATGATCTAGAAACATGAGGATGCAATGTTTAATGCTCTGCATTTATCTTCCTCACTTCCTTAACACACCTTCCTGAAGATGTAGTCCACTTGTTTTACGTTTTGGCTTTCCCGGTGGTCGTGCATGTCCCATCTCCAGCGATCGGTCATTACCACGACGATCCGATCTCAACTCCCTTTTCCAGATTTCGTTTCCTCCCTTCCGTTAAGGCTAAAGTTTGAAATTTGACTCTGTAAGCACGCCTTAACCATCTGCATGATTTTATAAGCAGCTTCTGTTACACAAAATTCCTGGTATTTCACATATGCATATGGTTAATATTCGTTTCCTTCAAAAAAATTCTTAGAAGGACTTTTCCTTTGTTCTCTCTTTTATCCCAACCTGAGTGTTTGTGAGAGGGCTTCAAGTTTGGATTCTTGTTCGGATAAAATGAGCCAAACATTTGATAAAATGAGCCAAACATTTGATGCTTCCATCAAGGTTTGAATCTTGAATTTCCAATTCACATAATTGGAACCATCCAACTTATTTAATTCATTTAGATATGAATAAGCCAAATCATTTTCCATATTGAGTTTAAGAGAAATCTAGCAAGAAAAAATGATTTAATACCTTTATCTTTTTACTCAGCTCTTCCAGACGAATAATTTCTGGACAATGTCCTCTTCAATCAGACAACAAACTTCAACAACAGGTAAGAAACAACAATTTCCCTTTTTTTTCAAGGAAACAATCTTCCTCTCTATGCAGATAGCGATGGTTCTCTCTCCTCTATGTAGCTTGGTGGCAATTTTGTTTCTAGGTGATGACTATTCTTAAAAGGCGACTTTCCAAAACAGATAAAAAACTTCACGCACTCTTAATTGTGTTGTATCTCATTCAATTTTCTTCTTTGGCAACTATTCTTCTTTCAATTGGATAGTGGGCAGTGATATCCTCCAAAATGGGCAGCGACATCCCTCCTGGTGGCTTCTTGGTAGTGATTCCTTCTTGATGGTATTTAAACAATAGAAAATATGGAAACAACGATTCCTATTATAGATCTCCAGTGATGACTCAACTAATGGCTCCTCCACGCTATAGTGGTAGCGTCTCTCTTCTTTCAACAGCAACAATGAAATATTGGAAAAAAAATGATCTTGATGATCTCAGCAAGAGACATTGAATGGAGGACAACAATAAAAACAACTCTCTGCACTTGAAAACATTCACAGTCTACTTACAATGTTGCAGTAGCATCATGAATCTCAACCTCACGACTCTGATACCAAAATAACAAACATAAAAATGACATTGATGCAATCACACAACTTTGAGACCAATTGTCTCATTCACTCTCATTATCCATTCATCAAACCAGTAATACATATATAGGCTAGGATAGAGTCCAACTGACTCCTAAATTTGGGGATCTGAAACTACTCGAGATGCACATTGTCGGAGTTTCCTAAGTGCAACACCAATCTTTCTATTAGGGAATTAAATATCAATGTACATTATAAATCAAGGATGTATGAGAACAATTGGGGAGGCTAATGAAGTATTAGAGGAGCATCGAGGAGATGATTTTGGTTTTAAGGCCATGATGAGCCATTGTATTATGATAATATGAGTTTTTTCTTGCAGAGGTATTTCCACCACATTATTTCATTTTATTAATAAATAATTATAGATTGCATGAGTTGACATGAGGGTGGTTGTAGAATGTAATCATGAGTTTGATTATGATTTGAAGCAAGATGTATTCCATCTATGTAATTTTCTATGTCAGATTGATGAGTGTATGATTGTGATATTATTGACTATCTTTTGGGCTTACCTCCACTTTCTACATCAAGTTTTCACTAAACCATTTTGTTAAATAGTTGGTATGCAACTATAAATTTTATCAGAAAATTGACATAAATTGCTCTTATTGGCCCCATTTTGTAAGCTGAAATTTGAAATGAATTTGTAAAATACTTGGATGCCTCCTTTGGCCATTGGGGTGCTCCATACAAAATCCCTTCTTCCATTAACCAACTACAATGTTGAATTCTACCTCTAGCAAAAATATAAACTAAAAATCATATGAAAATATAAAATATTAGTTGAACTAACATTGCATAAACACAATTCATTCACTAATAGTTGGAATTATGGCATCACACAACAAATTAAAACAAAAGACATTCCATTAAGAGACAATTATGACTTATTGTATGTAAATGAATGCAATTCCACTAAACTGATTCTCAAGGAGTGGTTCATTGTGGGTTCATTGCCCAACCATGAGAATTAGCTATGAATTTCACCCCTGAGTTAGACCATGATACCACTACAACAAAGGAAGCTCCTACATGGCTCTAATATCATTTATCCAAACCCAATGCTCTCATAAAATAACCAATATACTCGGTATGGAGTGCTCTAGGCCCTCATCCAACCATTAATTAGGCATCACAGTGTCTTTGTCTACCCTACTCAACATAAGGAAGAATTTTCCTCTCTTTTCTCAATAATACCTCAAGGATATTTTTCCCTTTTAGTGTTATTCACTATAGGAACAAATACCACAAGACTATTGGCTCCCTTCTAGGATTAACTTAAAGGAGAACACTTGGCTCAAACTTTCCATGAGAATCAATAACAAGGTTGTAGTTTTAATGGTGTTTGATTAAATTATAGTGGGAATTCTAGCTACATTCCCCCCCTTAAGACCATCCCATTTTCCCTCATATTATACCAACAAGTATCCAAATTCCACGGGCTCTTTCTAGCCATAATTGCATGAAATTTCTTACCATTCTCAAGCATTAGAAACCATGCTTTAACACATGTTGTTCCACCAACAATAAGAGGAATATGCTCATAACATGAGACATGAATGTTAATTACAAATTGGAATAATCTTTCATGAATAATAAGGAATTAATGATTTTTCCTAAAAAAATTCACAAGACATACATGCCTTGCATTTGGAGTATGCCCTTCCTAATAATTATAGGAAAATATCAAAAAGGACAACTCGATTCAAATATTGACGATAACCTTTGTAAGGAAACATGGGATAAAAGGTAGTAACTCCAAATGACAAGTGTTAAGGTCGAATCACCCATGCAACCCCTCATGTCTTCCCCTCTTGTGGTATCATGGTATTCGTGTTGTTTCTCAAGAAACCTTTTTTGTGGACATTATAGAATAATGTATTTCCTTTATACATAATTTTACATAAACATAGGCATACTACATACACATAAAAACCACATAATAATTCTATCCCTCTACTAGGACTCATAAGAATTAACTATTCAAGTCTTGGCCTCGAGTTTTGCACTAGGAATCCATACACTTTTTTTTCAACATGAGGTCATTTTAACTCATCCACATGCTTTGACTCCCATCACATAACCTCAACATGTACAAATAGTACATGATTTAACATATTATATTTTGGGGGTCAAAAATGGGATATTATAGATTTCACTCTATTTTTAATGTGGAATTCCTTCACTCATATTTCCCACCTCTATTGGACACAAGGGGGATTCACTCAATGAAATTGAGACATAGCACGTTCGTTCGTGGGATAATAAAGAATACCCCTAATTTCACTAAATATTGAAAAAAAAAACCTAAATCCTTTTGTTGACCCCCCTGCCAATACATATGTACAATTTTAAAACCCCCTATTTTTACCATATATCCTAGGTATCCATTTTTTTCATGGAATTTTTAATACCCCTTTTTATTTCTATTCATAGTATGCAAACATGACATGACTCTTATATGATTGCAAATCACAAATCACAATGGTAATTCAAAAATAAACAAACAAGGGGTGTGCCATCTAAGTTGATGTTAAAGCTTAGGTTGGAGTGATATATCTTCATGAGTCATCCAACTCATTCAAATCAATGTGTTTCCTAACTTGGGAGGGTGGTAACTTCCATGCAACATTAATCAATTAGTCATTCTAAATACTCTACACATATCTCTAGTCCAATTTGGCATGCACAACAGTCCTTGGGTGATATATCTTCATGAGTCTTCCAACTCATTCAAATCAATGTGTTTCCTGACCTGGGAGGGTGGTAACTTCCATGCAACATTAATCAAGTAGTCATTCTAAATACTCTACACATATATCTAGTCCAATTTGGCATCCGCAACATGCCTATGGCTATTGTGCATGCCAAATTGGCATGCACAACAAGCCTTGGGCTGTTGTGCATGCCAAATTGGCATGCACAACAGGCCTTGGGTGGTTTTGCATGCCAATTTAGCATGCACAACAACCATAGGCTTGTTGTGCATACCAATTTGGCATGCACAATAGGCCTATGACTACTGTGCATGCCAAATTGGCATGCAAAGCAACCATAGGCTTGTTGTGCATGCCAAATTGACATGCACAACCACCCAAGGCCTGTTATTCATTCCAATTTGGCATGCACAACAGACCTTGGGATGCTGTGCACACCAATTTGACATTCACAACAGGCCTATGGATTTTGTGCATGCCAAAATTGGCATGCAAAGAAGCCATAGGCCTACTGTGCATGTCAAATTGACATGCACAACAACCCAAGGCCTATTGTGCATGCCAATTTGGCATGCACAACAAACCTATGGCTGTTGTGCATTCCAAATTGGCATGCACAGTAGGCCTTGGGAAAATGGTATGGAAAATCTTATGACCAAGGATTTTCATGGGTACTTTTGGATCACATCTCTATGTTCGTATGGTTTTCTTTGGCTCAATCCTTCCAGATGGTTTCCATTTTCTAAGAGGAAAGTATTGCTTCAAATGAATGCTATAAGTAAACCCTTTTCCCATCACTACAATACTGATATAAAGGGAACATAAATCCCCAACAATGTTGTTAATTCCTTTAACATTTTCAGATTTTATTAATTGCTTTCCCTCCCTTAGTTCCCCTCCATAGAAGGGATTGCAGGTACTGTTTCCTCACATTATATCTTCACTCATAGACTTGTTTATTGGTTTCTTATTAGATGCAAGATAATCTTCTTCTCTTTCTAAGTTTCTGGTGCTAGTCACATCTTGAGTTCATTGTTTCTTTGACTATGATAGTGATTGAGTCTTGAAAATAGGTGTTAGAGTTACTTCATACACACCTAGGATTTATTTTTCCTAAGGTTTTTACTTGTTTATTAGTCATAATTAGTCATTATCTAGTCTCCTATATTTTAGGGGAGAATATTCCACCTGTAGAATATTCTCTTCAGTTGACATTTCAGTTTGACTAGTTGAGTTGAGTCTAGATGCTGCATTGGTTTTGTCACCATGCAACATTGGGATCATCACCATGCTAATGTGCATGGATCATCACCATACTGGCGCATTACCCTTGATTCCTNCTGGACACGCACCAGCAGTTACGGGAGTGAACTGCTGGTGCGTGTCCAGATCACTCTAGACTACCAATATGGCGCATTGGTTCTCCTTTAGTGCGCATTGATTGAGTCATACATAGTATATCTTGTGTAAATTATTCATTATTCATTACGGTTAATGATAATTCTTCCATTCTTTCTCTCCTCCTCCTTCTTTCTTAATTTCTCTCTGCAAGTGTGTGTAGTATTTTCTAGCTAGATCTATTTTGTGTAGGTTCAACACATTTACATGGTATTAGAGCTGACAGACTACTAAGAAAAATCTACACCAAATTCTTTTGCAAGTACAAAAGATTGAAGACAACGAAAAGATGGATTTCCAAAAAGAATTCATTCTTACACCTTACAACTACTTTGCATGGAAGGAGAAAATAGTCATACATCTCTGAACTAGAAAATTGTATAGGCTAACCTTGAATACAAACAAAGAACCAAAATCATCCATAGAAAAATTCAAGTACTTAAATCGAATGGATGAAGCATTCGAAACAATTTGCAGTCTTATTTCTACTGATCTCCTTTTTCACATATCTTCCTGTAAGACTCCCAATGAAGCCTGGACCACCTTGGAAGGGATATTTGGAAACAAGATGATATGAGGGGACACATGCTGAAGGTGGAATTGCTCACATTGGATCCAAAAAGATTCAACAATATCCAATATTTCTTTACAAAATTCAAGGATTTACTGTCGCAACTCAAAGCTTGCGGGGTTGATAAATGTAAGGAGGAGAAACAAATGGTTCTCACCATTCTCTCCAAACTTGGTCCTGAATTCTCTCTGTTCATGTCCACATTCCATTTAGTCAGATTCTCCTCTGGAACCACCTGGAATATGCCTTCTCTTGAGGACTTTATCGAATCCCTGGCACAAGAGAAAACCAATCTCATCAACATGGGAAAAATCAAAGGCCCAAAGGCGCATGCACTTACTGTGCAAGATGGCAGCCATCAATATCATAAATCTAATGATAAAGACAAAATGAAATCTCATGCACATCTAAAGAAGGAAGGGTACATAAAATCCTTCATCGATGCCTCCAGATCCAAAGGGGGAAAGGGAAGAAAAGGGGAGAAATGCACGTACTATCACAAAGGATTCCATCCAGAATCCGCATGCATGCAAAAAAAAATAGATCTAATGTCTCAAATACTTCAGAAAAAAAACCTTGGAGATCGCATCCTTGAGGGTGCCAAGAAGAAGAAGCCAAAAAATCATAATCCCAAGAAAGGCAATTCTAGCCATGCCTTGATTGCCATCAACTCCTCTCCTGATGCTTGGATCGTAGATTCATGAACATCACATCACATGGATTCCTCAAAAGAAGTCTATTATTCATTGGATGCATGCAAAGGTCCTCCTATTCTAATGGGGGACAACTCTTTAGTCGAAGTCACCAGAAAAGGAAGGATTGAACTCACCAACAGAAGCTTCGAGAATGTGCTGCACGTTCCCAAACTTTCCATCAACCTTCTCTCCGTGTATCAGATGACGAATTCTAGCATTGGAAATAAAGTCATATTCACACCAAATGCAGTGGACATATATGACATTCAAACCAACTCAAGGGTTGCTACTGATGAGGTAAATCATCAGTCTAGATTGTATACATTTTCTGCATTCATTGAACCAGATTCTGCTTTACTGCTTACTCATGCTGATGAAAGTAGTAGGATATGGCACGAAAGGTTTGGACATTTGAATTTCAGATACATGAAACAACTTAGAAAGAAAATATTGGTTGATGGTCTACCAAACATTCATTTCTCCAAGGGAGTATGTGAGGGATTTGTTCTTGGATTTCACAAAGGAAAGTATCAGAGAGATTTCACGCCTTTAGATCTGATCCATAGTGACCTTATGGGTCCTTTTCCGCATCCATGTATCAAAAAAGTGAGGTTTGTTCTAATTTTTGTTGATAATTTCTCATTTTTTACATGGATTTACTTTCTTAGGAAAAAAACCGAGGTCTTTCAACACCTCAAAGATTTCAAAGCCCTGGTTGAGACACAGTCTGGAAAGAAGATCAAAGTCCTCCGAAATTATAACGGGGGAGAGTATGTCAATCATGAGATCCATAATCATTTCCATATGAGGCAGTGATTTAGTTGCAGCACACAGTTCCCTATGCTCCGTAGCAAAACGAAGTTGCTGAGCAGAAAAATAGATCTCTAAAGGAGATGGCATCTTGCATACTGCATGCAAAGTCACTACCACAGAGGCTATGGGCCAAATCACTTAATTGTGAAACATACATCCAAAACATATCTCCCCATATATATGTCAAGGATAAGATCCCCTATGAGGCTTGGAGCGGCCTCAAACCGGAAGTGACCCACTTTCGCATTTTCGGTTCATGTGCATGGGCCTAGATTCCCTCTGAAAAGAAGAAGGAACTTGATCCACAAAGAATTGAGTGTATTTTTGTTGGATACCTCGACAATGTGAAGGGATATAGACTTATTGATATTTCTTTGGACCAAATCATCATTGAGCGAAGTGTCCAATTCAAGGAAAGTGTCTCGCATGTACCTCAACATCCGTATGCATACACCTTCATTATTCCACCTATCCGAGATGATGAGCATGCACATGCCAAATCTTCTTCAGATGAGATTTTTGATTCAGAGGAATCAGATGATTCAGATACAGAGTCAGTACAGTCAGATGTAGAGTCATAGCATCCAGATGTAGTTGCAGAGCTAGAGAAGAGGCCCAAGTGGGCACAAACTACTCTTCAGGATGCAGGAGATCTCATCGGTGATCCAGGAGATACTAGGAGGACTCGATCTGATTTAGAGGAGCCTCCTGTTGCACTCACTGCCATTGAACCATTTCCCTCCATGCATCTTTTTTTGTTTCAGTCTTCAGATCCATAGTTTTATGGCGAGGCTGCTGGAAATTCATTTTGGGAATCCACCATGCAGGAGGAGTACAAATCCCTCCTCGAGAACCGGACTTGGGATTTGGTTCCCCTTCCTTCTGGGAAGAAAATTTTCATATGCAGATGGGTCTATAGGACCAAGAGCGTAGCGGATGGAAATATTAGCAGATACAAATCCAAGCTTGTTTCCAAAGGCTTTTAGTAGGTGCATGGCATTGACTATGATGAGACCTTCGCTCCAGTAGTGAAGATGGATTCCATACGATTGGCACTTGCCATTGCGACAACCAAGGGATGGGAATTCCATCATATGGACATGAAGAATGCATTTCTTCATGTTGATCTCTTTGAGGAGATCTATATGGAGCAGCCCCAGGGATTTATGCAAGACTCATCTTTGGTATGTTGACTGAAGAAGTCCCTTTATGGCCTCAAGAAGGCTCCGAGGGCATGGTATGCCAATATGGACTCCTACTTGTTGTCATAGAACTTTGTACATTGTAAATCAGACCAGAATGTCTACGTTCTCAGGACAACTGATTCACTTCTACTCTTAGTTCTGTACTTTGATGATTTTCTGATCACCGGTTGCTCGAATTCAACGATTGCTGCAGTCAAGAGGATTCTACATGACATGTTTTTGATGATGGAAATGGTTCCACTACACTTCTTCCTTGGACTCGAGATCAATTAGGATGCATTAGGCATGAAACTATCTCAGGCCACGTATGCACAAGATCTCCTTGAGAGATTTCACATGATAGACTACAAGTTTGCTCCGACTCCTTTCCTATCAGGAGTCAAACTTGAGGATGGCAGGGACACTCCATTGGTTGAAAACACACTATACAAAAAACTAGTGGGGAGCTTGTTGTATCTCATACACTCCAGACTAGACCTCTCATATGTAGTTGGCGCAGTTTCCAGGTTTATGCAGGAGCCGCATGAGCTACATTGGAAGGCTGCAAAGCGTATCCTTCGATACATACAGGGAACCATCACCTTTGTGATTCATTATGTAGCAGAATCTACATTAGATCTCATTGGGTTTACTGATTCTAACTGGGTTGGCGGTAGCAATGATCGCAATTCCACATCTGGTTACTACTAAGTCTTGGTTTTGAGCCTAATTGTTTGTTGAGCAAGAAGCAAATTGCCATTGCTCTATCTTCAACTGAGGAAGAGTATAGAGGGGTAGTTAACATAA
>JASDQU010683843.1:14064-48211 GCA_032191745.1 Picea mariana | reverse complement strand
TCCAATTTCCTATATTTTAGGGGAGAATATTCCATCTGGATAATATTCTCTTCAGTTGACACTTCAATTTGACTAGTTGAGTTGAGTTTAGATGCTGCATTGGTTTTGTCAACATGCAACATTGGGATCATCACCATGCTAATGCACACTTTCCTTGGGATCATCACCAGACTGGTGCATTACCCTTGATTCCTTTATCTACTCCTCATCACACTCTGTTCAGTTAGTTAACTAAAGACTGGTTTACTAGTTAACTCAACTAGGTGGCAGTTCACTCCCGTAACTACTGGTGTGTGTCCATATCACTCTATAACACCACTATGGCACATTGGTTCTCCTCTAATGCACATTGTTTGAGTCATACATATTATATATTGTGTAAATTATTCATTATTCATTATGGTTAATGAGAATTCTTCCATTCTTTCTCTCATTCTTCTTCTTTATTAATTTCTCTCTACAAGTGTGTGTAGTATTTTCTAGCTAGATCTATTCTGTGAAGGTTCAACACATTTACAGTAGGCTCATTCTATTTTTTAGATTGGATAATATATTCCTTGATCTGAGGTATTCCCTATCACCCAACAACTTATTATTTCCAGATTCTCCATTGGCATGGTTGAAAGATCTTCCTGAACTACATATTCAGGGATCACGAGGGTCAAATTAGCTCTGTGAACTATCTTCTTTATGTGTTTTGGTACATTGTGGGTCTCCTTGACTGCACCTATGCTCCCTGTTCTATAGACCATATAATTTTTATCAAATATTTGGTATAATAAATCCTCATCATGGGGGCTACAAGAATTGGAAGGAATATCAAATTTTAGCCAATATGATGTATTGAAAACACACAATATATAAATATAAAAATCCAACAGAAAATTAAAAGTATTATAATTTTAAATTTAGAATGAAACTAACATATGCCCATTAACATACAACATCAAGAATTGTCAAAACTTATTTCCCTTTGAGATATAACTATGATGTGATGGAATGGGTTTTTGTATGTACATACATGTGTATAAGAACAACCATAATGCAATTTTTGAGTTTGAGGGGTTATGGTGGATGTGCATGGTTCTCTCTTTCAGATATTTTTGATATAATAATATAAAAAAGGCCTTGAAAAGATTGTTACTTGCAAGGTGAACTTGACACTGAACGAGGAATGTAGCATAAGGAAGGAAATAACTTGTAACTATAGATCTCTTCATCAATTTCCTTGGGAGTTTCATGCTTAGGTATAATATGGAAAATTAAAAACATAATGAAAATATATTTTGTAACATATCCATAAACTAAAAGCCAGATTTTCATTGCTAAGCTTGAAAGAGAACCATTAAAATTTTGCTGTGCAACTTCAATGGAGGAATATTTCCACAATATTGATAACACTTATTTACAATCTAATCTATATGCTGCTACTAATGAATAAATATGCTAAATCCATTTTAAATTTGTTATATGAAAACATGATTACAATTTTGTCTTATATAATGGCTGATCTACTAAAGGAAATTTAATAGGTTTCCATGCAAAGATTAGAACTCTGATGGAACAACATCCTTGAAGAGAGGCACATATTTTCTTAGGGAAGAATCTTTGCATACAAAACCTATATTAACTCTATACATTTCAATCGAATCAAGGTGAATGGCATGAATTAATCCATCAGTCAAATCTCAAAGGAAAAAAACACCCATTGAGTTTCACATAAATGATAAAAGCTTAATAAAAAATATTTGAGACATGAAAATGAATGAAGTAGAAGATTCAGATAAAGAGAAAGAAGTTTTTTCATGCCATATTCTCAATGACAGTGAAGCTCAGATTATGTACTTAGATAGCATGAATTCATGTAGCATGCCAAACATGAAATCATGAAGCACACAACATGATAATATTATCCCACTTCAATTAATCCATCTATCAAGATGAAAAATGAAACATACTCTAGACAATCATGTAAGAAACCAAATATTCAAAACATATGAAGGCATATAAGCTACTATGGGGGACCAAAATATGAACTTACAAGTTACACCATAGATAGTGTGGTTGAACCTTTTCCTGTTTTTTCTTCAACATATTTAGTTCCTCTGTCTTGTGTGCACTTTTTCAAGGCTTTAATGTCCTCCTCAGACAATATAGAGTTCGTTTTTGGTGTTTCCTAAACAAAATTATCAAAAAAATAAACATGTTACTTCCCTTTCTAACTATATTGAAGTGTAGGTAATTATGATCTCATTTTTATCTTTAATAAACTGATCTTCTAATATCTAAGAGGAAAGAACAAATTCAAGATGAAGATCCAACAAAGACATCTACCTTTGAAAAAAGTGGAATAATTGTAATACCCGCATGTCCACCTACAACAGGAACATCAACTCTGTAGACAACAAAGAAAGACATCAAACACTAGGATAAAATTGAGAATTGTATCTAATGTTAAAAATAACATGATGTTGCTGGTAAGATCTTGCAACACATTGTGAATTGGGTCTAGCTCGGATGGTTGTGTGAAAAGAGTCTTATCCTCCCCACCCAGGTTCAATTCCTACAAGTGACATGCTGAGATGAGTATATTGTTGTAACAACCTTAAGCTCTATGTTGAGAAATCCTCAAGATTCTATAGAATCCATATTACCCTGGGTACCATCCTCAAAATGAAGGGAAGTGCCCAACACATTTCTCGAGGATGTGTATTTCACAATTAAATTAAAAAAACAATATCTTGCAGCATACTAAAAATATTTGAGACTAAATAAGAATAACAAACCAAGATTTTAATTAACTTCAACATGAAATCCTACTTTTGAAACATAGACTCTCTTTGCATGGACAACATCAAGAGTAGTAGATAAAAAAAGTTTGTTTTCATTATAGGTCCCCTCCTTAAAAATATCAGCAACGATTGATACAGTAGAATTTAAAGGATTGCTAATCATATTTACGAACGACATTCCAATTAGATTGAAAAGTGATCCAATGAATCACAGTACAAAGATGCTAAACCCATAAAACTAGTTCCACTTGCTTAATATACATTACCCAAATAAGGTCCAAAGAAAACAAAGAGGAAAGATGAGAAGCAAAGTTGAAGAGCTCAAAGTACTAACATCATTATTGATAACTCTACACTTCAACCAAAGGAGAAATATCAACATCACACCATCTCTGCATCTTTGTTGATAATAACTTACATTTCAACTCAACACAACCACCAAATCTACATAATTGTTGACCATAACTTTCACTTCAATCATAAGTAGCAAAAACAAAGCTAGGATGGGAAGAATTCAAACTGCAACAAAATAAGAAATGACTGCTATTTTGAATTTGTGAATCAATCTTGTTGACAACATTTATAAATCTTTAATAGGTTGTTGATAATAAATTACACTTCAACTGTACAGAACCACCAAAACTTTGCATATTTGTTGATCATAAACTTACACTTCAATAAGAGGTAGCAAAGGCAACACTACGATGAAAAGAATCCAAACTGCAGAGATATAGGAAATCAATGCTATTTTGAATTTGTGAATCAATATAGTTAATAAGCATTTATGAACCTTTCACAGGTACATATAGTTCCAAATAGTATCAAAGTGGAAGATCAAACATATGGATTACATAAAGAGAAATTTAGTTCAATGACCAAATTCACAACTTATTTCCAATCCTATTCTCAAAGATTAGATTCTCCTAACATCAGTATCTAGTTATTGGAAAAGGAAGACAGGAAAGGAAATCCAGGGATGAACACATTTTTTTGTTAATAAGCAGTTATGAAAACCATAAATCCTTCTAACCTAACTTCCATTGTCTTAGATAACATATCCAAAACACTTTCCCACATAAGTTGTCCATTTATTGTCAAATTTAATGTTGCGATCAAAGCTATTAGAGAACATATCTTATAATTATTTTATATTGTATCCATCAATAGGAAAACCTTTGATCATTTTTTTATGTTTCCAAATTTGGCATGCACAACATGCCCAAGAACTGTTGTGTAGGGCCTGTTGTGCATGCCAAATTGGTTGTTTTGCATGCCATTTTGGCATGCACAACAGGCCCAAGGGATGTTGTGCATGCCAATGTGCATGCAAAATTTGACATGCACTGCAGCCACTGCGCCTGCTGTGCATGCCAAATTTGTCATGCATAGCAGGCCCAGGGGTTGTTGTGCATGCAAAAATTGGCATGCACAACAACCCCTGGGCTTGCTACGCATTCCAAATTGTCATGCGCAACAACCCTTGGGTCTGTTATGCATGCCAATTTGGCTTCTCTCAAGCCTTCACACTCTTACTATATGTTCACACACCTGCTGCTATGCATGCCAAATTTACTTTTCTCCTAGAATAAGTCTTACACAACATACTAAAAATCTTAATAAACTTCTAGTGGCCACATAAATTTCCACGAGATGCAAAATAACAATCAATTATTCATCTCAACAAGCACAATATGATTCCAAACTTGTGAAAAAGCTAATCTCAAAGGAAGTATAAAACATTGGTTGTGATATTTTCCTTGCATAAATGTAACTAACGATTTAGAAATCTTTGAGAAGATATTTAATTGTTTTTAATATTTTCAAGCTCTTCAAATGTGGCAACCTCAAAAGGAAGGTCATTACACAACATACACCTTACACTCATAAAGGAATGCCATACAAGCTATTAATAAATCAACAATCCCAATTTCGTCACAATATAATTGACATACTTAGAATCTTGAATGTTGGCATTGTAAAAGTATATGCCACAATATACTTTGTATACTCAAAACACTTGACAAATGTATACTTGAAAATAAATAAAATATGGGCATGTCCACAAAAATTTGATATGCAAAAACTTATTTCATCCTTTTAAAAGTTTCAACAAGGATGATGCCTTGTTTCCACTCCATCACAAAGCATGACTATATATCCAAAAAAAAATAAATCCTTATAGTTTTATATTCCAAGGGTACAAGTGCCCATTTTGAATCTATTGCAAAAATTCCAAGAACCCTCAAAACCAAATTTGCAAGAAAGCAATAAGAAATATCTGAAGCCCAATAATTGCATGTTGAGTTATCCCAACCATTCACCATTGGACACATTCATCGAACCTGAGGCCAAAAAGTATGAGTGAGTATCAAACTACTATAAACAAGTCAACAAGAATACATCCAAGAATAATTTAAAAATAATATATAAGATAGTAATAAAAATAACAAATAAAGTATAATGTTTTGAAAATAGTGTGAAAATAATACCCTGTTTCTATTTTTGACAAAATATTCAAAAATTTTGTAATCATTTTCTTGTAATTTGTATGTGTCATTCTTGTTATTGTATGATAAGTTGGCCAGTGCCATAAGAACTTCAATTTGTATGAAATTATGATTTGTCAAATCATACTTGTACATGTGTTGCCCCTTTATTCGATTCTACCAACAAAGTTGAAGCTCAACTCCTTCTAGCCTATCCAAAAGATCAATTCCATTATAGTAATAAAATAACCTATTACCATCCTTATTTCTTATTCTTTGAACTCTTCCAATGTACCAAATCCCAGAAGAAACACCATGTTTTGTACTTCACGAAACACCTTTTCTTGTAGCACGTTCAATGACATGTATAGATTCGCTCTCAAACAACATTGCACAATTTGAGCCAATTCCAAAGCCAATTGAAACACAATTTTTTGGAGACCTCTCATCTCGCCTAAAGTAGACCCCATTTCTCACTTTAGTCAACCTATATTTGGATAATTTCAGGTTTCCATTCAACTGACTAACCAAATAAGATTTATACATATCCTTACCATCAGGCTCCACAACTGGTTTCATAGTTGTGTTTACATTCTCATCAATGGAATCTAAAATTTCATCCAACTCATGTCTCCACTCACTTTCCATTGTTTGCAATTCACTATCATCGAGTACCATTGAGGGAAAAGGTTGGAATATAGAGTTGGAATGACCTAGTGAAGAATTATCAACTACTTCATCCACAAATTGAAGTGTTGGAAAACTCTGATCCTCTGCCCATGGTTTAAACCACCAAGAAAATTTTGTGTCTCCCTTTGGTTGCATGCCAATATTTGATAAAATTCCATGTGCATCCTCCAATCCTATCTTGAGGGTTTCTATAATTTTGTCATCTATAGATATTGAATCATATTGTGACAAAACATCAATGTCCCCGCTCACTTATTGGTGCAATGTATTCCAGGTGCTCATTTATTTCTTATGAGATTTTTTAAAATGAATCCCTTGGGGATTCGATTCTTCTTCAAAAAATCTATTAAGGGTTCCAATGGCATGAAGCAAGTTAGTGAAATCATAGGCCCTCTCTACTCCAACCATCCCCCCAACTTTGCTAAATAAGTTCTCACATACATCTAACCCGGTCAGGTGCAATACACATGGCAAGTTGGAGAATTGATCCCTAAACAATCTCATAAAAAAAACTACAAAGTGGAAATAAATTTGCACATCTTGATATGCCTCTTTCCTGATTAAATTTATTTTGGCACTAGTATGAAATTTTTTTCATACCCAACATAAACATAACGTAAAAAAATGATGAACTCTTGAAGCATTTCATACTCTTTCCCAAAGAGTCAAGCTACAAGACAAAAAAATATCAATATAATCAACAACAATTGTTAGATAGGTCTCTGTACCTAATGTCCTCTCTTTCGGACCACATGTACCTCTCATATCTTTCAAACACCTCTGAATGTGCCTTGAAGAAATGCATTGTGATGAACCCCAATTTTGTTGATCCATCCTCTCTATATATTCAATTTTAAGCTTATGATCATCCACTTTAAAAGTGTTATAAACCATTTTGACATGGTTAAAATTAACCACCTCTTGTCCAATAATCAAATCTCGTCTACCACTAAACAAATGATTCACTAAATTTTTGTGTTGTGGATGTAATCCTGGCCATGAAGTCTTGTTACTTTGAAACCATCATACAACCCAGTTAACCTCAATCCTTCCCGAGGAATTTGATATCTGATTCCTATAGTTGAAGAATAGTCCTTCAACATAAGTTATCTTCTTCTACTATCTCCATCCGAGGAATGACCAATAATAGGTCCAAAAATAGTTTCAACATGTTTCTTCCACATGTATTCTAATTTTTCCCATTGTTGACGAACAAAATTTGCATTGAACCTATTGCACATTGGATGAACAACCATAACAAAATGGGGAAGCTTGTCATGTAAAGGGTTTGCAATAATAACACGTGCATAATGGCCAATCACACAATTCTTAAAAGTGTCTATAATAATATCATATCCCGCAACACCCTCACCAACTGTCACCAAGAAATGTGATTGGAACTTATGTTCTTCTTTCTTACCACAAAATCCCACCAACGTGTCACTTTTTGCTACCCATCTGACATATTTTTTCACAACGGTTTCATCTTCAGCAAGAAATACAAGAATTGGGCCCTCTATACCATGTTAGTTTTATAAGAAGCATACACTTTTCCAATTGCCTCAAAAATGTAATTGTGCTCCCCTAGGATATATGCCAATGATTTTCTAACTTTCCTTAAAGTTGTAGATATTGAAGGGCCATCTAGATTCAAACTAATAAATCTATGTAATCTAGGACCTCCCCACAACTTAATCATCTCATAGATAAATTTAGTGTATGTAGTAAACCTTCTTCCTTCTTTTGGATGCATCAAGATGTGAAAAATATCTTGGACAAATTCCCATACTGCATTTTTACCTTGTAATTTTCCTTTCTTATGAGCCTCACACACATCCTTGCAAAACCTAAAGACATTCTTTCTTTCTGTAGATTCAAACAATTTTTCCTTCAAGGACCTCATTCTAATAGATAGTGTAGCAACTTTCGTCCTCTCCCACCAAAGAGCTCTCATTGTTGATCTATGGATAGCATTTGCGGCTCATGCAACAATTTTGAGTTCAGTTTGAGTCATATGGTCCAGTCTTCTCCCTTTCCCTGTATCTCTCCCGTGTCTTTTAATGTTGATCCTTGATTCATGATATAAGCGCATCCTAAAGTCATTACATTCATGAATCAACTTACAAAAATTGCATGTAAATGGACTAAAAAGGATCCTTGTTTCAGAATTCCTCTGGCAATGAATATGTCTATATGTGCCATCAATACAACATTCAATACCATAATAACATAGTGTCCTCTTGCTATGCTTCTCTATGGCCCACAATTTCCCACCATGTTGATCATCCATTAGGACTTTTGTATCTAGTCTCTCCCCATTTCTATAAATATAGGGATCCCAATACCCCCAACAGTGTAATTTCAAGGGAGATAAATGACCTACAATAATATGAAAAACACATTAAAAAATGAACTAGTTTAAAAAAAGATAACAAATAAAATAATGTGCATATTCAAATTCAAAAAGGTATTAAATTAAAACTTGCATAATTAACACACTTGAAGAAGAAGCACATGGATTTGTAGAACCCATATGTAATAGTGATGGTGATGATGGAACCAAGAACCTAGTCAAACTTTGTTGGGACTTCACAATGGTAGGCTTCTTGGGTCTGGCAGTTGTGCCAATCCTCGACCTACTTGTATTATTCAAAGCCTCATTTGTAGAAGTAATATGATTATTTGATTTCATGTGTTCATTCAAAGAACTGACAATATTACCACTAGCTGGCACTAAACAAAACCATTTACTGCATCGTGTACATTCCACTTTTACTTTTCTCTTGTCTTTGTATTCTGCAAGTGTTTTTTTTCCATGGAAAAAATTCGTAATTTTATCAAGAGAGCATAAAATTACATTCGCAGATATATATTTGCTATGAGAATATAGCCGAAATATATATTGTCTTTGCATTTTCACTTTCATTTCTGAAAGTTCCTTCTTAAACAAAAAAGTATACAAAATATCAGTCTTGTTTTGTGACCCATATACAGTCCAGTCATATACATAAGTACAAAAAGTAATAGCATGTTTTTTACAATATTTCCATATTTGTAAGCCGTAATAGAATTCTGGTAATGTATGAATTTCATTATATTTGCCCATTCTGGAAGGGTCTGTGATAGTCAAAACTTCCTTCTGTTGTATGTTCTATGATATGCCAATTTCCATATTCTAGCTACGTGGCTTCTTTGGAAAGCCGCTCTATCAGTATGTTCCTTTCCTTGTAGATATGAGAGAGAGAAATAGCGTCAAATGTAGAGATTAACCGCAACACTTCTGTGAGATATGGTCTAAGTCTAGAAATATGACATAATTGTTCATGATTCACCCAATTGATGATGAGTAATGAATCCCCAAAGACTTGTAATGTGGTACAACCTTTTTCTGCTGCAAATAGAAGTAGTAATTTTAAATCCATAATTTCAGAGTAATTGTTGGTGCCAGTCCCCAAACCAGTCCTGAGATAGAAGTAATGTTGATCAGAAAGATATATACAACCTCCCCCCCCATAGTGTAACTAATCACCTGAGGCTGCTCCATCGAAGTAAGCCCAAGGCCTTCCTTTGTCGATCTATTCCTCCTGAGGCCTTCGGCCTGTGCCTCATTCTTGTCTATCTCCCAGATTAAGATAGTCGAGGATACTTAAGAAAGTTGCGGCCACCCGAAGTGGTGACTATGGTTCATCCCAGAATAGTGTGGCATTTCTAGCAATCCAAATCCCCCAGGAAGAGATGATGGGAATGGATTTTAAGTTTTTTGGTGTCCTCGACAATAGCTAGTCTTTCAAGGATTCTTCGAAGCATACTCCTCGCCAATGACTGATGGTGGATGTTGGTGCATAAATATGTTCACTGTATATCTCACACTCATTTAAATGTCAATCCAGGATTCGTAATCGAAAGAGTCGTTGCACCATATGTGCCGAGAACAAGTAACCTATCTAAGTCTGTTGCATATAGGAAATAATTAATAACATAAAAATTCCATTTCTAAGATCTCTAAATACTTCAAAATATCCTCTGAACCTAAAAGAGAAAACTGATAATGAAACTCAGACAAACAGTCAATCAAAAAAATGTTGTCTCAAAGAAACAAGTCTGTTCATGTTAGGCACTCGTATTGAAAAGATGAACTTTAAGAAGCTTGTTTCCTGTAGCGGTTAAAGAAATCAATTCCAACTATTCTGTAAACAAAAGACGACTTCAATCTCATGTAACTCAATCAAACCAGCACAAGGGAAATTTAATATGACTGAAAGACTTTATTACATCACATGTAGATGACAGATAAAGTCTCCTGGTCCCCTGTGATACTACAATCATAAACTTAAAATATCAGTCCCACACTTCAAATTATGAGATAGCTATCTTCAACATCTGAGAATAAAATGTCTATTCGATATAACACTTGTTGTTACACACCAATCCAAAATAATGAACTCGATGCTCAATCCTGAGAATGAATTAAAGATTAATCCCATACACACGCTGCTGTAAACTATCCACACAAACACATGCTGCTATAAACTATCCACACAAACACACACTGTTGTAAACTATCCACACAAACACACAGAACGTATACATTGAGGTTTACCTTAGTTGGGACGATGGGCCCTTGCCGAACCAATAAGGAACCTCTTAAGGAGTTAATAGGCTAAAACTTCACTCACATCCAAGAATTGACATAAAAGATCTTCTGTATTAATTCAACTAGTAAATTGGATCAACAATCTTTTACTTCATACATCACAATGACAGGTACTGTCTGATTTTTATCGTATATTTCCTACATTCCTTTCTACACAGCATCCCTTATATAAGGTAAGACGATACTACCAATATGTATGGATAAACATTAAACAGTTCAGGAAATCCCAGAATTAAGATTTACATCGAATTTTTAGGAGTCGACTCCATCCTCATGACACGAAGTGCATGAGCGATGGAGTCTCTTGCAACTGGAGAACTAACTCGGACGATTCTATCCAACTGTCCTCTTGAAATCCCCACCGTTACCCAGGTCCAACTGGTGCATCCCGAAACAGAGGTTTTAGGACCGGATTGCACACAGTCGCAAGTCTGGTACCGGAATAGAATAGAGCAAGGAGTATCGGAATATCGCACGTCTTGGTACCAGATCAAAACTGTCTTGGGTACCAGAATGGATTCGGTACCGGATTACATTGTGTCTGGTAGTGCTGGATAGAGTGCTCACAAATCAAATTATTAGAACTATACAAAATAAAACACTTTCAATTGAATTAATTAAAGAAAGTTAAACAAACATGCTTTAAATCACCAATTACCTCTTGTAGACATGACATAGCTATTAGGCATGTATTTTGGGAGGGAATAGTCCAGTAAATGTTTATAACAGAGGCAAAAAAGACTTATATAGAGGGTAAGATAGGGTATTATCTTATGGAAAAATGGAGACTCAAAATTTCCCCCATGCTGAAGATGTTGCATGTCCTCATGCAATGTTATCAAAAACTGATACCCAAAAAAAACTTTCTGCACAATTGGACCCTCCTCTGTCATTCCTCAGATTGCAAAATGTTAACACCGGAAGATTCATTCTTTAATTCCTTCTTGATCACCCTAGTGTAATGGACCAATTGCAAGACTTTGTTAAGTTTGGCAGAGACCTTCGCATGCTGTTCCTTCAATTCTACATTCTTTGCCTTGATATGTCTGTCCAATATTTTGTATTCTTCAATTTCTTGTTTCAATCTCTCAATTTCTATTAATAATGTTGTTTCATTTAGGGACTGGTCTAGACTTGGTGTGAGTACTTCCTTGGCCACCATCTCTCGAGCCTCTTTTTCTTTCCTTAGACTCCTGAGAACCTTTATCATCATCTTTCGTCTGCTCAAGGATTTGCCTGGATTCGATGTGAATGCTTCCTGAGTGACCACCTTTCGAGCTTCTTCTCCCTTCCTCAAATCCATCAAAGTCTCTGTTACCAATACTTTCGTCTCACTTATTGTTACCAGTCCTTTTGTTTCACTTGTGGCAGCTCCCTAGCCACTCTCTTTGTCTGGAGAACTTGGAATATCCATAGGTTCTCTTTGAGGAGAAGGTATGTTTGGAATTGTCTTCTGTTTAGCCATAGTTCTGGTGGTCCTGCGTATGAGTGGCGAGGCTTTCTTAGACTTGTTGACAGGGGTAGGATTTTCTTCAAACAATTTCCTTTTCTTAGATTTACTAATAGGGACAGGCCTGGACATCTGTACTTCCTGTGTTGACTGGACCTTCATCTTGCAGGCTTGAACTGTAAATTCTGGGTTTTTCTTTTGCTGGAAAACCCGTATTCCTAACCTGGAAGATTGAGGCGTGGGATCAAGAACTTGTGCCTCCTTTCCTTCTAGTTTTTTTCTATTTTTACTTGTCACCTTAGTAGTTTCCTTCAAGCCACCAACTGAGCTCTGGGAAGGCAGAGTAACTTCAGAAATACTTTTCTATTCGTTAGGGGAATTTGGAGGGGGTTTTACAGTTGTCTCTAGTAAAATCTTTTGTTGATCCATCTCCTTCTTTTGTCTCTTATTCTGTGACCATTGGTCTTTAGGGCGTAGGACTGAGCTAGATGCTTCAGCTGGTGCAGACTTTTTTTGTCTTTGTAACTGGAAGTCAGGGGTCTTTTCTATTTGATTGGCTGGTTCTGATGGCATTTCCATAATTGTTTTGGGAACGTTATCCGATTTACCACATGGTTCTGAGCCCTCCTTTCGACTTTTACCCCTTTGAATCGAAGTAGGGCTTACTATCTGGAATTGAGTGGCGGTCTTCTCTCTTGATATAACAGGCTCTCCCATGACAGACTTTTCTGTCACTAATTCCTTAATGAATTGAGAGGATTTGGGTGCAGCAGTGTCTTCTTTACCTTTTGATGCCATGTCTTTCTTTGATTTTCTGCTTGAGCTTTCACTGTGTTTCCCTGCCTCCTGTGTCTCGATCGACTTGGATTTATCTTGAGCGAAGCTCTGTTGGAGCAACTGTTTCCAACTACCCCCTTGTGTTTTTAGAGCATGAACAACCAGAAGTTTGATTAAACCATTATGATGAATACTGTTCTTGGTTTTCTTAGAAACTGACCTCACCCCTCTTACCATTTTCTTTAGACTCATCCATAAAAAATGGGGAAAATTTATCTATAGTCCTCCCTCAAAATGTGACAAAAGATTTAAATGATAAAAGAAGGTCACGACATACCTTCCCTCACAGGTGAGGAATTTCTATAGACTTATAAGCATTGTCCAGTATTTTTCTTTGATATAGCTCCAAGGGACGCCCTTGGTCCAGTCGGGGTCGTGATGTTCTGGTTTGAGGAATTGTTGACATAGCTTTTTGTCCATGATTACTCTTTTGAAGTATCTTTCTCCAGCCATCGGGAGACCCGTAGCCTCTGCTATAGTGGCCTCTGTAATTTTTAACTTCACATCCCCAAGCTGCACATTCTCTCCATCATATGTTTGTGCAAAGACGAAAGAAATTCCCTCATGATGGCCCTTGAATTTCTCCAAGAACGACACCCACCCTGCCTGTTCATATTTTTTCTTACAAGCCTGATATTCAGTGGTTTCTTTGTATATTTGAAATATTGGCTCATGGCTGTTGACCCCCATACTATTTTAAGCAATTCTCTTGGGTGGATAAGTCATAGACGGAAGGTCGAGGGTAAGTACCGGATGATAGAGTATCGGTTGGGAGAAACATACAAGGGATATGAAGGCATAGCGTGTTTGTAGATAGTATGATAACAAGGGTAAATAATGCTCATCTGGATGGTGGAGCCATCCAGAGGAGCATTTATGAATGGAAGTGTAGATTACAATGGTCACGTCGATACTCATGATGATATGGCGAGGTAAGTCAGATCTACTAACGGTTTCCAGATCCGTGGGAAGCTTGGTGGCGGACGACATTTACGAAAGGAGGTGGCCATTATGATCGGGACTTGTGTATATGAAATTGACTGGGATCATTACTTGATATGTTGAGATTCGTGGTTCACGTTGTCTCATATAGTACGACAACTAATCATGGGGTTTATTTATTAGATAGACAGAGGGAGTTTGATTCGATCACATACATCATGATTTTTCATTCTTGATGTTTCGTAGGAAACTTCCTTCTCACGGTGGTGAGGTCTAATATTTCTATAGAGATTCGTGAAAAAATAGGGGTACGTCATGATCCAAGAGAAATCAGATGTTCTAAATGCATATTTAGTCTAATTCCTTTAAATAATACAAAAGAAAAAGTGTCCAATATGTATGTCTTCGCACTAATAATTTGACAGCGACTTAGAAACATGATGAAAGTTACCCGTCATATTCTTACCAGTACTGGATCATATAAGTACTAGATCACCTGTGTGTAGAATTTGTAATTGATACGGGATCACCTGAGTGTCGGATCGCCTGTATGTAAGACTTATAGTTGGTACAGGATCACCTGTGTGTAAAATTTGTAGTCAGTACAAGATCACCTGATTACCTGAGTGCCAGATCACCAGTGTGTAAAATTTGTAATTGGTACCGGAATACCTGAGTGCCGGATCACCTGTGTGTAAAATTTGCAATTGGTACTGGAATAGCGTAGGGCCCCTTCTTTTATACTGGATAGGATCCAATACCGGATAGGCACAATGAGATGATTTGGTGGCCCTTCATACATAGAGGTGATCATCGATGCGAGATAAGCAAAAAATGAGCTTTCTTGAGCTTAAAAATCCTGACACTGATTCTGGTGATAGAAATAGCTGGTGTTCTATGGTCAAATCTGTCCGAAAAACCCTGCAGTTGCCAAAATTTATAGAGAAATAATGTAGGCTGAAAGCTTTATAACAGGAGGGTACTCTGTAATGACCAGTAACTGAGATGACAAAACTCCTTTTCTTATGGAACCAAGGTGACCATACTTTTGCTGGCATTTCCTCTTTTATTACAACACAAGAATAATCCTAACTACTACTTTTCTATGGATTTTTATCTAGCCCAGATTAGTTAATGCTTGCCAGTATTTTCAGTTTTACAGAGTTTGAAAGACTTAAAAGAAACTCTCTATACTATCCTGTGGATTTTTATCAAGCCCGAGCTAGTTCCTGCTCGCCGGTGTTTTCAATTTTAAAGATTCTGAAAAACTTAAAGAAGACTCTTTTTGGTAGCTGTCCTCTTTATTTGTTTATCTACATGGGAACACCACCAATTTTTCTTTTGTCTTTGTTAGTTAAAAATAAAAAAAAACTTCATCTCATGACACACCTATGTACAAAAAAAGAATTTACACAATTTGAACTTACTATGGTAGGTCAGCAGGAGGGAAAACCCTCTCGCTTACCAGTTGCATTTTGGCAGTCTGAAGAACATTTTTGACAAAATCCTCCTTTGACAGCGGTTTGTGGTAAACCTTCAGTCGATGTCCATTTACAACGAGGGAAGTATGCTTTTCATCAATAGTCTTTATACTTACTGCACCATTGTCATAGACTGTATCAACCTCATAGGGCCCCATCCATCTGGTAGACAACTTGCCTTTGAAATTTTTAAATCTGCTATCATATAGGAGGGCCCAGTCACCTAGCTGGAAGGACTTCTGTTTAATGTACTTGTCATGCCATTTGGTCCTTTGTTCTTGTATTAGGGTGGTTCTTTGTATATCATCTTGCCTTATCTCATCAAGCTTGTTCAATTGTAATAGCCTCTATTTTTGAGCTTCATTCAGGTCCATTCCTAATTGCATGGCAGTTCTGAAGGTCTTTACCTGAAACTCTATGGGCAATAGTACCTGCTTCCCATATACCAACTCATATGGTGTATGGCCTGTTGTATTTCTCTAGGCTGTCCTGTAGGCCCACAAGGATTCAGGCAACCTATCATCCCAGTCTTTGTGAAGCAGCTGAACAGTCTTAATGAGGATGGCCTCTATCACTTTGTTGGTCGATTCTACTTGTCCATTGGCTTGGGGGTGATAGGGTGAAGACTTTCTCTGTCTGATCTTGTATTGTTCGATGAGGGCCTTAACCAAATTTGAGGTGAATTGTGTTCCTTGACAGTTACTATCTCCCGAGATACCCCGAAAAGAGTGAAAATTTCCTCAAAGAGAAAATCTACAACTGATTGTTCATTGGCTGAATACAGGGCCTTGGCTTCTACCCATTTTGTTACATAGTCTGTGCAAACTAATATGTACTTTTTCTTCCGGGACATGGGATTGATAGGTCCTACAAAATCTAATGCCCATTTTTCAAAGGGTTCGATTACTACTTGGGCTTGGAGTGGCATTTCATCAATTGATGTAGGTCTTCCCATTCTTTGGCAATCATCGCAGCTGGCCACATATTTCTTTGCATATTTAAAAATGGTCGGCCAATAATAGCCAGATTGTAGGATTTTGTAAGCTGTCCTTTTGTCAGCAAAGTGGCCTCCACATGGGCCGTCATGGCAGGCTCTGAAGATATCCTGCATTTCATCTTCCTGGACACATCTTCTGATTACCAAATCAGGTCCTGTTCGGTATAGGGTATCTTCATGTCACATATAATTGGCACTTAGCTGAATGATTCTCTGTTTTTCTCTGGATGTCATACCTTGAGGCAACTTGCCGGTTACCAAATAGTTGGCTACATCTGCATACCAAGGGGTGAAAGTAGAAATGGAAAATAAATTCTCATCCGGAAAATCATCATCTACTGGAGTACTGTCACCTGTATGGATAAGCCTAGACAGAAAATCAGCAACCA
This sequence comes from Picea mariana, assembly GCA_032191745.1. NCBI lineage: Eukaryota > Viridiplantae > Streptophyta > Pinopsida > Pinales > Pinaceae > Picea > Picea mariana. The sequence goes on along the minus strand of JASDQU010683843.1, from coordinate 31,493 downwards.
AGTTATCTCTTCCAGGACTATCTATAATAGTGATATTAAATTCTTGTAGTAACAAGAGCCATCTAGTTATTCTAGCATTTGTAACAGGTTTATTCATTAGAAATCTGATAGTCGAGTGATTTGTGTGCACAAAAACTTCGTATCTTGTTACATAGTGTCTAAACTTGTTGATGGCATGTACTACTGATAAGAATTCTCTCTCTGTGACGGTATATTTTTCTTCAGTAGGTGAGAGTTTCTTACTAACAAAGTATATAGCATAAGGAATTTTCCCTTCCCTTTGTCCTAATACAGCTCCCAAAGCGGTGTCTGAGGCATATGTACAGATATGGAAAGGAAGAGACCAGTTTGGACCTCTCAAAGCAAGAGCACTTGAAAGTTTTGTTTTTAAGATTTCAAAGGAGATTTGGCATTTCTCATCCCAACAGAATTCAACGTATTTCATTAGTAGTTTGAAAAGGGGGGCAGCTAGGTTTGTAAAATTTTGAATGAACCTCCTATAGTAGCTGGCATGCCCTAAGAAACTTCTGATTTCCTTTTGTGAACTAGGGATCTTAATTTGGGAAATAATATCGATTTTGGCAGGGTCCACTCTTATTCCGGTACTGGAGATGTGGTGGCCTAGAACGATTCCTTCAGTAAGCATCATTCTTGATTTTTCGTGACTAAGTGAGAGGTTGGTCTCTCTACATCTAACCAGTACCTTCTTCAAATTATCCAATGCCCGCTGGAAATCATTCCCATATACCATGAAGTCATCCATGTAGACTTCCACACAATCATTGGTCAGATCAGAAAAAATAGCCAAGACAACCCTTTGAAAGGTATCAAGGGCATTACATAACCCAAAGGGGAGAACCCTATAAGCATAGGTTCCCCAAGGGTAGGTGAATGTGGTCTTATCCTGGTCTTCTGGTGAAATTTGTATTTGGTTGTAGCCACTAAACCCATCCAAAAAAGAAAAGTACCTCTTCCCAGATAAAGTATCCAAGACCTGATCTATGAAAGGTAAAGGGAAGTAGTCTCTATAGGTGGCCTTATTTAGCTCTCGAAAGTCCACAAAAATCCTCCAATNATTTGCTATCTGATATAGGGTAAATGAAATTGGCCTGTAGGAGTTTTTGGAGTTCTTCCTTTACTATATCTTTCAAGGCTGGGTTCATTCTTCTCTAGGGTTGTCAGATAGGTCTGATTTGATCGTTAGTGTAAATATGATGCATACATGTATCTGGGTGGATCCCTTTCATGTCAGAGTAATCCCATGCAAACGCATCGGATTGCCCCTGAATCATTTGTACCAGTTTTTGTTGTTGATCTGTTTCTAGGCTAGCATTGATATACAGGGACTTTCCAGGTCTGATTTCTACAGCTTGGACAGTAGACTCCTTCCCTTCCTCTATTTGTAAAAGAGTAGCTATTGTAGAAGTAGAAGGGTGCCAAATTTCTTGAAATTCAGGGCTAAAGATGTGTGTGTAGTTGGGGAAAGATTGGGGATAGTCAATGCATGCCGAAGCAGCCAAGAATAGACTTAGGATTTGTTCTTCAGAGTGTTCTTGTACTCCTTTTACTTGTTCAAGTGTCAACAAGGGCTAGGTACAGTCCTCCTCCCTATATGGATTCTCCAACCATAGAGGGACTTTCGTGGCTGGTTGGGCGGGGGGAAAGAGGATAAGTTTCTAACTTTGAGTGCCATTGGAAATTATCATTTCTCTAGATCGACAACTGATGAATGCATCAGCAGTGGCCAACCAAGGTCAGCCTAGTACGACTGGGTGTCCTGGTTTGGGGGATTTGGGATGGATTACCAAGAAATCCACAGGGTATTCCCAAGAGGCCAATGTCATGGTTATATCATCTAAACTTCCTGCTGGGGTGATGACTGATTTATCTGCAAGTTCTAGAAAAGTTTGTGTAGGTCTTAAGTGATCTAGTTGCAGTGTTTTCATAGTGTTTACTGACATCACATTTATTATTGCCCCTAGATCAATCAATGTGTTAGGTAAAGAAACACCATTGATTTCTATGGTTACCACTGGGTTCCTTGGATCACTATACTTGGAAGGCATTTCTGTTATAAACTCAAATAATTGTCCTACCACCTGTATGACATGAGGCTCTTTCCTCTTTCTCCCTGGATTTTTAATGCAAAGGTCCCTTACAATTTTAGCATAGATAGGTATGTCTTTAATGGCCTGTATTAGTGGGATATTTACACATATATTCCGGAGTTTAGTCTCTAGATTATGTTCTAGAGGTTCCTCGGTCTTCTTTATGAGCAGCTTTTCTGGGTAAGGGGGATTCACTTCATGGGGTATTTTTGCTGCAAAGGAGTTGGGAGAAGGGATTTCTTGTGGTACTGGAGTGTTTCTTTCTTCGTTCATTGGATCAATCATCTGTTCTTCTCTTTGAACCGTTTGGGCACCTATTTGTTCCTCTTGGTTTGTGTGATTATGCACGTGTTCCTCTTGAATGACCATAGTGGGTTTTGTTTTGTTTACAATCCTTCCTGACCTTAATTCAATTCCATTAAATGGAGCTGGCGTTATTACATATGTAGGAAGGGTTTGTACTTCAACATTTTGTATAGGTTGTGTCGGTCTATTATTTGGGTTAGGGATAGGTTGTGCAGGAATAGGAGTGGGCCGAGGAGGGTTTTGGATGGGTGCAACTTGCATTGGTTGCTGCATATTTAGATTCATGGGTAGTGCAAGTGGTTGTGGAGGTGGAAGAAAAGCAGGGGGGTTAAAACTTGGGAGCAACTGTGTAATATTCGAGGGATATTGTGGATAGGTGGGAAAATTTGTTGGTTGAAAGGGAACATTTCCATATACAGGTCCTCTCCAACCCTGTTGCCAAGGTTGGGTTTGTGTTCACCACTGAGGATAAGACATGGGAGGTACCCATTGCTGTTGGGGGTATTGTGTACTTGGGTTGGCAACCATGCTGGTTTTTTTTTTTTTTTTTTTGTCTTAGGTTCTCTTCCTCCCTTGAACATGGTCTTGAGTCTGGGGAGAGAAGGGCATTCATTAGTAGGATGGTCTTCTGTGCAAATCCCACAGAGTTCAATAACATTAAGGGGGCATTCCTTTTCAGGGTGTTTCCTCCTACATTGATGACAGAAGATAGCTAACACAAATTTTTCTTCCTCTTGTTTTCTTTTAATTTGCATGGTATCTAGTTGGGAACTAAGGGTGTGTAGGATATCTGTTTTAAATTTTTCCAATAGATTTCCTAGCTCAATCCTTGTGACACCTCTGGATGTGGGTTTAGCAATTCTGTTGGTAGGGTCCCTTATACTTTTCCCTGTTTTAGCTTGATTGCGAGAGTATCTTTTACATTACTCTACTATGTATGCAAATGGTTTTTGGCATATGTCCCCAGAACTCATAAAGTTTAACACTTCAATGCAATCATCCCTCACCCCCTTTAGAAAGACAATCCTAACTGTAGCTGTATCTAAGGAAAACTGCTTAGTCTTTTGGTAATTGTATGAAAATCTTTCTAAGTAGTCTTCTAAGCTTTCTTCTTCTGATTGCTGCATTTTCAATATATCATTCCTAGCATCCCTAGGTTTGCAGTAATCCTGGTATTTTTGGAGGAAGGTATCCTTCATACCATCCCAAGACAGAATTGTGTGTTCCCCTAAGCTCATGAACCACCATAGTGCCGAATCTTTTAGTGTGGCTGGGAAAAGTTTTAATTTTTGAGCATTATCTATGTAGTTATAGCTCCTACACAATATGTCAAATTCAAATAAAAATGATTCAGGGTCTTCTGTCGACATACCTCTAAAATGAGGAAGTGAAGATAATGGAATGTTCTTCATAGCAACGTCTTTATCCATATCCAGTATGGGGAATCCAAATGTCTCTGTTTCATTGGTTGTGTTTCCCTCTTCTTCTGCCATGTTTCCGAGCACTCTGTAGGGAAGTGGTGAATTTTCTCCACTGAGTGATGGTTCCACCACCGGGTTCTGTGGTATCTCTGGCTATTCCAAGGTTTTGTGTGGTCTTCCAACAGAAGATGCAACCTCTTCTATTATTACCTCTGCTTCTTTTCCAGTTTCTCTTCTGGATGGGGTCACCAGTGTTGTCTCCTTTTCTTGCTGCCTTCTGTTTGTAATCTGAATAGTAGCTTCGGATCTGGTGCCTTTTGCTGTTGTTGAAATGGCTTCCTTTGAGCTCTCTCCTCTGAGAATTTTTCCTGCATGAGTTTTCGATGAATTAGTATAAGGGGGGGTTTTCTTTGTTGTTTTTTTTCTAGTTTTTCTGAGATTTTAGGAGCAATAAATCTGCCTTTATTATACCTGTACCTACTCATAAAAAAATGAAATCAATGAAAACGAAGATTCCTATTTAAGATAGGAGGACAACTTGACTTTGGAGCAACCCCACCAAAGTAGATGCACAGGTTCTTACCTTTCATCTTACCATCTTCTCTTCGCCCTCAGATTATCCTCAAATCCAATCCAATACTTCATCAAACCAAAAAAAATATGCTACGTGTTACCGTTTACAACTCCTCGGAAACGACGCCAAAATGTTGGTGCGTAAATATGTTCACTGTATATCTCACACTCATTTAAATGTCAATCCGGGATTCGTAATCGAAAGAGTCATTGAACCATATGTGCCGAGAACAAGTAACCTATCTAAGTCTGTTGCATATAGGAAATAATTAATAACATAAAAATTCCATTTCTAAGATCTCTAAATACTTCAAAATATCCTCTGAACCCAAAAGAGAAAACTGATAATGGAACTCAGACAAACAGTCAATCAAAGAAATGCTGTCTTAGAGAAACAAGTCTGTTCATGTTAGGCACTGGTATTGAAAAGATGAACTTTAAGAAGCTTGTTTCCTATAGCGGTTAAAGCAATCAATTCCAACTATTCTGTAAATGAAAGCCGACTTCAATCTCATGTAACTCAATCAAACCAGCACAAGGGAAATTCAATACGACTGAAAGACTTTATTACAGCACATGTAGATGAAAGATAAAGTCTCCTGGTCCCCTATGATACTACATTCATAAACTTAAAATATCAGCCCCACACTTCAAATTATGAGATAGCTATCTTCAACATCTGAGAGTAAAATGTCTATTCGATATAACACTTGCTGTTACACACCAATCCAAAATAATGAACTCGATGCTCAATCCTGAGAATGAATTAAAGATTAATCACATACACACGTTGCTGTAAACTATCCACACAAACACACATTGATGTAAACTATCCACACAAACACACACTGCTGTAAACTATCCACACAAACACACAGAACATATACAATGAGGTTTACCTTAGTTGGGGCGGTGGGCCCTTGCCGAACCAACAAGGAACCTCTTAAGGAGTTAACAGGCTAAAAATTCACTCACATCCAAGAATTGACATAAAAGATCTTCTGTATTAATTCAACTGGTAAATTGGATCAACAATCTTTTACTTCATACATCATGACGACAAGTACTGTCTAATTTTTATTGTATATTTCCTACATTCCTTTCTACACAACATTCCTTATATAAGGTAAGTCGATACTACCAATATGTATGGATAAACATTAAACAGTTCGGGAAATCCCAGAATTAAGATTTACATCGAATTTTTAGGAGTCGACTCCATCCTCATGACACAAAGTGCATGAGCGATGGAGTCTCTTGAAACTGGAGAACTAACTCAGACGCTTCTATCCAACTGTCCTCTCGAAATCCCCATCGTTACCTAGGTCCAACTGGCACATCCCAAAACAGAGGTTTTAGTATCGGATTGCACACAGTCGCAAGTCTAGTACCGGAATAGAATAGAGCAAGGAGTACCATAATAGCGCACGTCTTGGTACCAGATCAAAACTGTCTTGGGTACCAGAATGGATTCGGTACCAGATTACATGGTGTCTGGTAGTGCCGGATAGACTGCTCACAAATCAAATTATTAGAACTATACAAAATAAAACACTTTCAATTGAATTAATTAAAGAAAGTTAAACAAACATGCTTTAAATCACCAATTACCTCTTGTAGACATGACATAGCTATTAGGCATGTATTTTGGGAGGGAATAGTCCAGTATAGGTTTATAATAGAGGCAAAAAAGACTTAGATAGAGGGTAAGATAGGGTATTATCTAATGGAAATATATAGACTCAACAACAGAGTTTAATTTAGAGGCTTCCGCCCAGACCGATGTGGTGAAAGGGAAACACATGAATAAATGATTGGCCGATTCCCCCTATGCTCTACAAAGTGAACACCAGCTCGGGCCGTGGAATTGTATCCTCTGTAGAATGTCCCACGTAGGTAATTTGTTTTCTAGGATTGACCAGACCTGAATTTTATCTTTTGGTGGGCACTTTTGTTTCCAAAGTTGCTTTGACCACCACTTCGCTTCTCATCGAAGTGGTTTGATGCTTAGTTGCACATATCCATCTTTGGGAGTGTATTTTCCTCCCAGGTCTCCTTCCCACATAAGTTCATCCTCTCTCTCCCTCAAACATATATTTTCTCTCCTAAGGGCTCTGATATAGTGGTCCCAAATTAGTGCTTCAGACTCATTTAAACCCAAATATCTTCCAATTTTCCATTCTTGTTGCCACAGTGTTGTGTTGAAGGGGTCAACGACTTGGGCCAGATAGTAATATCCCCCATGGTTTAAGGCTATGCATAGTTCAGCTAGAATAATGTGCTCCCTCAAGCATCCTACCTAGGGATCTCGTCCAATTCTGAGTGAGTTTCCAGACCCTACCAACTAGGCTAGGTGGTTGCCAATCACATAAAAATCTCTTTGTACCGAATTCCACATCAGATAGATTCCCGTTGTTCTTAGGTTGGGGCTCTTGAGCCATTTTACTATGGAGAGTGGGGCCACATACTTCAGAAGTACCACTTTCGTCCAAAGGATTTTTGTAGTGATCAGTCTCCTAACTGATTTTTACGCAAGGGATTTTTAGAAAAGAAAAATATTTTTTAACTCCCATCCTCCCAATTCCTTTGGTTTGGCAATTCTATCTCAACAGACCTAGGGCATCACCCTGTTTTTTGATTTCCCCCTCCACAGATAGGAGAATGACATTTTTATTACTTTTTCTAAAATTCCCTTTGGGATCCAAGAGAGGGACATCCAATATGCATGGATTGCTTCCATAATCGACTTGATGAGAACTAACCTCCCTGCCCTTGATAACCATTTATTGCTCCAAACTTTCAGTCTTTTTTCCAGCTTTGCCAATAGCCACATCTAGTCCATATTCCGATAATCATTTGGTTTTAAGTGAAAGCCAAGGTATTTGAGGCCCTCATCCAACTTCAGTGTTTGGAAAGGTAAGAGGTCCAAATAATGTTGAATGAAATCATCCTCAGTCCGGGAGAAAAGAATACTGGACTTTTGTGCATTAATCCTCATACAGGTTGCAATTCTAAAGAGTATTAGACCCTTCGATAGAATGTCATCATCTCGCTTCGAACCATCACATAAGATTAGTATATTGTCAATGAAAATCAGGTGGGTAATGGTCAATCCATTTGAGATTTTTATGCCTGAGAATCTACCACCCAAATTTTCCCCTGCCAGGTAGCGACTAAGACCTTCAGCTACCAGTAGGAAGAGTAAGGGAGAAAGAGGGAATCCCTGTCGTATACCTCTTTCTTCCTTGAAGAAAGATGTGGTAGAGCCATTGAGGAGTATGGAGAAGCAAAACTGAGCTCAGACATGCCATTACCCAGTTGGTAAATTCCATCCCAAAACCCAGGTGTATTAGAAGCATTATTAGGTAAAGCAAATTTACCCGGTCGAAGGCTTTGGATAAATCTATTTTTACCATAGCTGCTTTAAGCTTCTTTTTTTTAATGCTGTGTAGTCCTTCTTGTGCTACCCTAATGGCTTCATGTATCTTTCTACCTTTGAGAAAACCAAACTGTTCACAAGAGATGTGTTTGGAGAGGATTACCTTCAACCTTCTACTGATTACCTTTGAAATAATCTTGTATAGGAAGTTGCATAAGGAGATAGGCCGAAAGTTTTCATAAGATAAGGGGTTGTCAGTCTTTGGGATGAGCGCTATGAAGGTATCATTAATTGGATTGTTTACATGGCCTCGTACTCTAGATTCCTCGACCACCTTCAATAAGTCAGATCCTAAAATATCAAAACAACCCAGGTAGAATTCAATGGGCCATCCGTCCGGGCTAGGGCTCTTCCCTTTTTGAAAAGAGTGTAATAATTCTGTCAATTATTTTTCCGTGACAAGGGATGTTAAGGACTTAGCTTCTTCCTCTTCAACAAAGTGGGGGAATAATTGAGCTACCTTAATAATTTCAGCGGTGGACGTCTCCTCCTATGCTTTATAAAGTGTTTTAAAGTGATCGGTACCCAGTTCGACCAACTCATTAAAAGTTTTGACTTCTTCCCCCCTCTGATCCCTGAGACTCCAGATGGTGTTGGACATCTTTCTCCCTTTGGAATATGCTTGAAAAAATTTGGTGTTTTCATCCCCATAGGCAGCCAAAGTGCCCGGATATTTAACCTCCATTGTGCTTCTCTTTCTTCTAGTATGGACCTGCGCCTTTTCTCCAATCCAAATAAATTTTTTTTTTCTTCCTGACTATTGAAACCCTGGCCTGCCCCATCTTGAAGTGCTGCCATCTTTGAATTAATGTCACTCAGCTCCCGTGTTTCTTTGATTTTTTTTCTATGGCCCAACCTTTTGTGGTTTGTTTGAGTTGTTTGAGGTTCTCAACAAATAGTACCACCGTAGGGACCTGGGTCTGTTCTGGAATAGTTATCCACAAAACCCTTACTAATTCCAGATAGGTTGGGTCCGAGAGCCAGCCCTCGAAGAATTTGAAGGGGCTCGACACCCTTATGTTTTTTTCCCGAAATTCAATCAGAATCAGATGATGATCTGATTCTCCCCCAAAAGTAACCCATTGTCTAACCAGATCAAATGATTCTAGGAGATCGTCGGTCAATAAAAAATTGTCCAGTCATTTGGCCACCCGGTCTAGGCCAACCTGTCTGTTGCACCAGGTGGGAGTTAGTTTTTGGGGTTCCACATCCACTAGACCTGCCAGGTTCAGGTAATTTGGAAAGAAATTGTTTAATGGATCCTGTGTAGCTCAAGGTCCCCAAACTTCCATGTCTCCAAGAGAGAAATTGAGATCCCCACCAAGTATGAAATCCTTGTGCTTAAACTAATCACACTCAACAAGAGAGTTCCAGTAAATCTGTCGGTCCTAGTGAGGTCCATAAATGTTTATAAGAGTTAATTTGCAGTCTAGGTCGGTAGAGAAGAGAGTTAGTCCATTCCCTGAGACAAAACCCCAGACACTTTCCAATTTGCAGTTTCTTGTTCTCCACCCTGTAGCCAAACCCCCTGAGCGACCTCTGGTATCCACTGCTGTGAACATCCATCCCGGTAGTAAGGTTTCTAGAGCCTTTACCATTGATACGCTACCCCCTAAAGTTTCTTGTAGAAGCATGACCTCTGGTGAGCTTTGTTCAACCAACCTTCATAGAGACGGTTTTTTTGATGGGTTCGCCAACCCCTGACAGTTGAAAGAGAGGATCCTCATGGGGTAACTCCTTCCTAGGGTGGCTTTTCTCTAAGTGCCCATTCAATAGAGGATTGTCTGCCTGAAGCCAGATCAATTCTGTCCCGATCTTGTGCTAGATATAAGTGTGATTTTTGTCCCATTCCTTTGTCCACAGAGATAGAATGAGGTAGTGGACCCACGCCTCGACCTTCCATCATCTGACTATTTTTCGAGGGGTCCCCCTTGACCACTGATATACTCCTAAGGTGATAGCGTACTCTGTTGTCTTCCGAGGAGGAGTCAGTTGAGGTAGAGGGAGTGGCTTGGGCAGAGGAAAGGGTGGGAGGGAGGGTTATTACCGAGGTAAATGGAGAGTGAGGGCCTGAAGGTAGTTCTGGAGCTGAACCTTTTCCTACTGGAGAGGTAGACTGACAACTAGGTAACTGTTTCAGAGTCGACTTAGGACCCTCCTCCCTCCCCAAGTTAAATGAAGGTGTAATCAGTGGAGGAGCAAAGATTGTCAAAAAGGAGGAGAGGGGACAAAGGAGGGAGGGAAAATTGACTAGAGGATGACACTTCCCACCCGATGATGGAGCCACAAAAAATACATCCATATCAAGAATAGGCGGAAGGGAAGAGGAAGAAAAATTTGAAACAATACAAGTTGACATACTCGAGAGATCCTGATCGCAACGAACGAGGTTCTCCAATGAAGGCAAGGATATTTGGCCTGCTGTAGCATGCATCACCGATCCATCTCCCCGGTACCTCCGACGATCCATGCATCACCGATAAGTTATCAGTGTTGCATTGGTTTTGGAAAAACTGAATTTTGAAAAGGATTTCATTATCTATAATAATGCTACTAAAGAAGCAATGTATGTTATCCTTCTTCAAAATGATTATCAAAATAATGGCCATCCCACAACTTACATGAGCCAAATTTTATCAGACAATGAATTTAAATATACTTTGATTGAAAAACATACTTATTCTCTTGTAAAAGCTATTGAAAAATTTCACCATTATATCTTAGGCAAGCACACGTAGGTAAATGTCTATTTTCTTTTTGTTAAGTTTTTTATTTCTCAAACTCATCTTTCATGAAAACTTGCACATTGGCTTTCTAAAACACAAGAATATGACTTCATGATAACAACTTTTTACATAATCAAGGGACAAAATCTAGCCTTACACTTGGCTCAACATCATGAACAAGGTGTTTCTTCTAAAAAAAATGATGAGGATGCTTTTGTAGAACCATACCCAAATTTCCATATAATTTTTTTTTTTGTTAGGTTGAAACTATGAAAGGGTTTTTTCCATACTTACCTTAGTAGTATACATATAGTTATAAATATTTAAAGGGTAAGATAGAGATTTGTATACACCCTACCATCATCTCTTACCTTATTTCAATAGTACATTACAAAATATTTAAGAGTTGTCTTACCAAAAATAATAGTTTTCCTTGATACTGCCATAAGGGTCCAAACTTGTTATCCGAAACATGACCTTACTAACCCTTAAATGTGATTCTTCGCGACACTGGGTAAGACGTAGTAAGGATCGTGGATACAAAATAATGTAAGGGGTTTGTATTAAATGTAAAAATATGTTGATTAGGAGAAATGTGTAATGTCTTGGCCAACACAAGGGTTGGTGTCGTCTTTAATTCATTCCTTATCAACTTGAACGTTAAAGTTACAAAGGAAAGGGATGTGTCTTTGTTTCACGAACTTAGGTACATACAGACCTGTCCAACCAGTATACTAACCAAAATGATCACTTCCTTTCGTGAGCTTCACATGGCTTGGAGTTAAGGAAAATTGTATACGAACGGGTGATGGGCTCGAGGCCTGTCACTGATTGAACACAATGGTTTTACATCATTTCTCAACATTCATTTCTGTCACTAACCTCTGGGAGTTTTCTCTAGACAATAAATTTACATCATTTCTCAACATTCATTTCTGTCACTAGCCTCTGGGAGTTTTCTCTAGACAATAAATCAAATTTTTATCAATACTCTGTCATAGGAATACATTCTCATGGCCATTTTGGTGGGAAGCCTCATCTGAAAGTGGTGTTGAGCTTGTTGTGTGGACTTCTGCATTCAAAGTACTCTCTAGGTAAGTAATTTCCTCCACTCGAGAAAAGAGAAATTATGTTTGATTTTATAACAAATGAAAGGGAGTCTTTATTCTGCATGCATATCATGGCTTGGCTTGATGCCATTATCCCTTTAAATTATTTTGGCAAAGGTATGGATTACTTGTTCTAAAAATTATGATAGATTATTTACATTGGTCAGTTAAGTAATCGATTTCCCATAGTTTGTTAAGATAATATTATTTACCATTTTATATATCTACAAGTTTATCTCGCCTTCTAGGGTTTGTATGTTGAACTAGACTATCTTCCAGTGGTCAACTTGAGTCTTTATGTAAATTTTTTCTTCAAGTCTCAATAGTCTCTGTTTAGTCACTAGAATGTATCATTCTGTGAAGGAGGCGTAGCAAGAAATCTCATTGTTAGTAACGTTTCCTTCTACAATACCTAGTTTTCATAAGTTTTGGTTGGTTTTATTCTTAGAGATGGGAATGCCAACTCTAGTTCTAGTTTATAAATTATGCATTTGGGTAATCTGTACCTATTCTTATGGGTCCAGGTTATTTCTATAGTAATCCACTATTGCACTCTTAGTTTTTCTCTGTCTATGAAACTATAGCGAAGGAGAACAAAGGTCGATATCTCCTGTTGATTTCTTTTATTGCAAATTTAGCATATATTAACACATTCTTGTTGCAATGGAAAGAAAAATGGCCTTTCTTGTATGTTTTCCATTTCATTCCATATTACTTGCAATTAAATTTATTGGACGTGCCTTCTATCTTTGTTAAATTCATTTTTTTTTCTAAATTAATTTATTTTTGGGGAAAGAATGGAATGGAAGTCCAATGATGGACCTCTCTATGGACAATGCAAGGGTACCCATTGTTGATATTATGGTAGTTGCGGGAGGTATTTACCTCCATGTGTAAACCTGACAAGAATAGAATATTCCAGGAAGCAAGAAGAAACCCTAAATAATTGGTTAAGAACCCTAGAAGACAAGTCGACTCAGGAAGATGACTTGTATTAGGTTATTAGCCTCCAAGAGAAGAAGTTGGCTAAAGGAAATGTTATATGCTAAAGAATTAGTACCCAGAATGAGAAGTCGACCCAGGCAGTCTGGCAGAAGCAGTATAAATACAGGACGCTAGTCTTCATTCTAGCTAGACTTCTCAGAATTGCAGAAGCACACTTGTGTGCACCGCATAAGGACAGTTTGTGCGCAAGTCTTGGGAGAAGTTGCTGCTGCCAGTTCTGCAATCTATATTCTCAGTATTTCTGGGTTGGACTCTCTGATCAACTTTTTTTACTCTTTCTTGGTGCACTATCCTTGGAGAGAGGTGCACCACCTTTGTTTGGCTATCTATCCTAGGGTTTCTTTCCAGAATGATTCTCTGTCAAGGTTAAGGTGCTTGGGGGTGGCTTCGGCCTATGGTTGGGTGAAAATATTTCTATATTGTCTATTTTTAAACGATCACATCCATTACTTTCTAAAAGGTTATGGGCCCACACTATCTTCGGACAGTCTAACCGCTGGAAGATATATTGGGAGGATTTGCTTAGTTGCAGTTGAAGTTGCAGCCAGTTTTTGTTGTGGAAATGAAACCCTATCCCTCTCGTTGAGGCACCTTAAGTGAATGGATTGACCTAATTTCCAGATATACTAGTGCACCCTAACCTAGTGCATCTTCTGATAATCTCAGCAAGCTAAAACGTCAAGTTTGAGTTTTTGGTCAAAATCAAGGGTTGACCAAATCAAAGAAGTTATGACTTACTCTATGAAGTTAGAAAACAAGCTAGAAGGAATTGACAAGGATTGCATAAAGCTAGAGCGTGGAAGACAAGGATTGACCTCATCCTTGCCAAGAATAAAGTGTTGGATATCATGAAAGGAAAGATTGTGGAACCAGAGTTTGAAGAAGGAAAAGAGAAGGAATTGCAAAACATTGCAGATATGAAGAAGTTCAAAGACAATGACATCAATGCCATGAGTATCATAGTGGATTCTATAAAATACCACTTTATACCCTACATCTCCCATCTTGTCTCATCTAAGAAGATGTACGATGCCCTAACAAACCTCTTATCAGTCAGAGACATTTGACAAGTAATGAGTCTAAAGAACGAGCTCCGTGACATGAATATGAATGATGATGACAGCATAACATCATACTTTGTGAGAATATGTCAGTTAAGAGATCAACTACAAGCTATTGAAGAGATCATTTCAGAGAAATAATTGGTAAATATAGTACTCAATGGTCTTCCCAAGACATGGGATGCATTTTCCGCAAGCATGAACACAAGGAAGGAGTATCCTACATTTGAAGAACTTTGGACTTGCTGTGCACAAGAATAATCAAGGATCAGTGAAAAAGAGAAACCCCAAAAGAAATACGATGATCAAGCCTTCACATTAAGGTTTAAGAATTTCAGGAATAAAAAGAAGTTTGGCTCCAGGAAGAAACTAAATCAAGAGAAAGATATGTCAAAAATACAATGCTTCAATTGTCAAAAATATGGTCACTACAAGAATCATTGTCCCGAGCTAAATAAAATGAAGGAAACACACGAAGCATCGGTTTTCGAAGAAAGGGAACCCTCAAAGAAATCCAAGCAGGACAAAACAAACTTCTTCTTCTAAGACAAGGTAACAATACTCTTCATAGTTCTTGTACATACCATGTTTTCTATACATATCTTGCATATCTATTTCCTAGAAGATAATATGTTCAAAGAGAAACTATACCTATGGAAGAACAACAAGATAAGGATTGCTATCACAATGAATACAAGTCAGGAAATACAAATGAAAGGATGAACTACATCAACAACCCTTGGTAGCAATTCATGTGGAAGCTATTACATAAGTAACAACTGCAAGATCAGCTGAAATCAGAATCAATCTTGAAGAAACCTAGAAGAAGTAAAGATAGAAAGAAGTCAGCAATCAAGAAGAAATTGGAAAAAGACTTATGACACTTTGCAGAAGGCAATAAGGATGCATACAAAAGCGTGGACTCTGTTAGATGGAGGGAGCCGATTGTATATTTCCAAAAGAAGAGCATGCATTCATGCATGAAGCAAAGATTAGAAGGGAGCTAATCCTAAATTATATGATCCATTGAAGATGATGAAGTATCTATCCATGGTAGCAACCATGAAAAGCAACACATGTTCAATGTGACTTTAGAATAAGTCTTCTTCAAAAATAAGCCTTAAAGTATCTCTGGTTGTCCATCCAGATCCATGATCCTATGATGAGAGAAAGAAGTTGGAATCTTAACGGCATGGAATCTATAGAAAAATCCATGGACCCAAGAGCTAAAGAGAAACATGAGGAAGAACATGAAGATTCCAAGAGAGAAAAAAAAGCTAGAACAACCAGTCATTGTATCGAGAATCACAAGACTACCAGCCTGATCTGAACTCACTAAAAGCAATCAAGCAGAGGGAATGAAAGTTGTGATGAAGAACAATGTATGGAAGACTTATGTCTGTAAGCATTGCGAGATCCATAACTAGAGGTTCTCCCAGATGGAGGGAGAATACTATGATGATTGTGTATTCCAGTAAACTAGACATACCACTACATGAGCCATTATATCATCCACAATATCCATGGGTTGGAGTTTACATCAGATGAATGCAAAGACTGTTCTCCATAATAATTGAACAAAGAGCGTATGTAGAGAAAACTCAAGGCTTTGAGGTATACCAGAAAGACACCCTTGTATGCAGATGGAAGAAGACAACTTGGTGGAGAACCTCCAATGCACATAAGAAGCATGGTGAAAAATTTCTATAACAGAGATATTGTATCAGAATGGTTACTCGAAACTACAGGATGATGGATTGCCAATCCATGACAAAATATCATGATAGAAAAATAAGTACCACTTGGATATGTTCCAGTTTGACCCTTTCCATGATGTTGTGAACTAGTAGGAAACAAAAGAGATGAATCCAACTATGATATACTATAATGATCAGAGCTATATGAAGCTTTAAGAGAAATCCAGTGTTCCAGAAAAAATGAAGTACATTGAGATCAAGCATTACATTCTCCGTGATGAGGTCCAAAAAGGAGAAGTGGTTCTCCAATATATCTCCATAGATGAGCAGATAAGTAGATATTTTGGTATAGCCTCTATCCAAGATGAAAGAGTTTGCATACTTAAGAAACAAGTTGGAGCTCGTGGAGATGACTTCCTTATTGAAAAGGGAAGAGATGACTCTTAGGTTGGGAGGGAGCACTGATATGTATTGATTTATGGACAGTTATTTTTTAGTTTGAAAAATGGTCCAGGATGAGCAGTTNTGGTCATTTTCGTAATGAAAATGGTTCGATGGATTGCTGATGTACCATAGACAATGATGCCCCTTGTGGCCAGTGTGGGGGAATGTTCTAGGACAATCTCTCTTCTTGGCATTCACTCTCAGTAGTGGTCAAGATGACTGGTCCGCCTCACCGGGAAGTCATTCTTTTGAAGCTCATAGTTGTGAGTAGTTTCAAAGAATGGTCTGTTTTGGAGGTTGGTGCAGGATAGTCATTTCCTTAGGAAATGGTCCAGACAGTCATTCCCTAGGGCAGATTCATTCTCTCCAGGTTGCACTTTGTTTAGTGTCGGAGGAATGGCCTAGATAGATGAATGGTCCAGGTTCAACAATCATGGACAGACATTCCCTAGGGCAGACTTATTCTCTCCAGGTTGCACTTTGTTTAGTGCCGGAGGAATGGCCTAGATAGGTGAATGGTCCAGGCGCAGAAATCAGGACAATTATTCTTCCTTGCTTGAGAAGAATAGTCCAAATATCCCATCGTTGATGTTTTACATTCCGAGGGAAGATTCTCTTTCAGATCTCACAGATGTGAGTGGAATAATGGCCCAAATGATTCAGTTTATATCATAACAATGTTTTCTGTGCAGGTTGATATCAGATGATATGATTTTTATGGAGACTGTATGTCTCTAAACAGTAGATGTATGCTACTATGGTGGATGTGTTCCATTGACTGTGACTATATGTCACTGATCAAGTATCTGTGTGCTACTTGGTGTGGTAGTGTACCACTAGATTGTAGTTGTGTACTACTATGGATATACATAGTTGTGTTATATTGAATTACATTGTTTCGATTGCCTTGAATACTATCAGTAGTGTTGGAAATGATTATCATCTAGATGGATCAATGGACAGAGATTCCCCAGATGGAAAATGGTCCAATACATTTATTGTTTTCTATTTTTCTTATTCCAGGAACAATGGACTTTATTTGTATAAATTACTCTGTTTCTCAATGAATCTTCATAGTAAAAAAAATATTAAATTTTTCTATCCATAAAGATATATTGTCATGAGTTTATCTCTTTGCATGTTGATGTTTTGATTCATTACAAGTATGGTAGTTTATATACATTTTTCCATACTCCACATATGCTCGTTCCCTATCTGTTGGATATCACATGTGTATTGATGTACATAATATTTTGTAATTCTTTCCTTTTATTAACATATGAATTTCATACATTGTACTTTTGAGAAATACATAGCTCGATACCTTGAAATAATCTATGCTACAGATAGAAGAAGAATCACTTTAGATTTTGTGATGAATTGAGTTATTTATTCTATTTTTCTGTATTTGTCTATATATATATATATATATATATATATATATATATATATATATATGGTAAAGATATATACTTGTAAGAATAAGCTGAAGAATGCATCCAAAGAAAAACCAAAGTTATCTTGTTCTTATGTCAAATTT
>JASDQU010683840.1:12828-31182 GCA_032191745.1 Picea mariana | reverse complement strand
TTGCTTTTAATATTTGCTAATGGCTAGATAAAAAATAAAAAATGAAGTCTCACAAGTAAGTTGTGGAGCCTCACAAGTTTGAATTGGATCGGTTGGTTCATGGAGCCTCGTAGACAAGGTGTGGAGCAAAAAAAAGATGTGGACCCTCACAAAGCCTCACTGACAAGTGTGGAGCAAGAGAACTAGTGTTGCAGACGAGCGTGGAGCAGGAGAACTAGTGTGAAGGGTTTGAGAGAAAATGACAAAACGTGGTAAAAAGTAATTTGTATTTCGAGATTTTTTTTAATTCATATCTTTATGAATATTTTCAATTTATTTTTATTTAAAGAAAGTAACTTGTATTTCCAGATCTTTCTTAATTCATATCTTTATGAATATTTTCAATTTATTTTTATTATTTTTATTTCAAAAAAGTTATCATCATGAGATGTTACGTTAGGTTATTTGTTTGTGTAATTTTTAATAACTTTATGTGTCTTCTTTCTTAACCCAAAAAGATTAACGCAGATCACTTCAGAGGGTGCATTAATCACTATAGATTCATTATAATGAGATGGGACAATCTTCGTGCATAAGAATCCTTCTCAACTCACATATGAGATACACAACAATCCCGAGGAGGGATTTAGAAGTCCAAATTTCTAGTCTCCAGGGCCTCCCCGAGTCAAAATCCAACAACAAACATGTAGCTACAACTGGCTTATTCGAGAGATACCGGTCTGATTGATTTAGCCTTTGCCACTTCAGGCAGGTCTAGAATTTCAAATTCACTTTACCTGTCAAGTGAAAGGCCTGGAATTTCAAATTCACTTTACCTGTCAAGTGAAAATTTGATGACGATCATTTGTTTTCTATATCCGTCATTTTAGGTTTTTACCAAATTCAAAAGTGTTAATTTTTTTGGGTGGGTCAATTTTTGTTGTTGTTATATACAAACTTGAGTAAGTCACATGTTAATTTTTGTTGTTATATATCATGTGTTAATTCTTTTTTTGTTGTTATATACAAACTTGAGTAAGTCACTTAATACAGACTTGAGTAAGTCACTTAACAGGAGCTGCCGAAGTCCGAAGTCAGAAATCCATGGCTTCTTGATCTTGAAAATTTTCAGGTTAAACATTGAAAAACTTCGGTGGGAATGAAGCTTCAAGGAGCTAATCAAATATAATGCAATCCAGCATCGAGTCCAAACTAGTGGCACAATTGTCAACATTAGCAAATGAGAAATATGGAGAAGATCATTGTTATGAATTTCCAAGGGATTGGCCTCTGGCTTATTGGTGACAATTGATGGACAAAATATGAAAATAGAAATTGCTACTAGAAATTATGACAGACGCCTTACCCACTGAAAATTCAATTTTACAGGTTCAAATTTTACATGGTAGTAAATGTTGAAGTTTAGCTTTGGTGTCTACCTGTAAAATAGGTCTTCAAATGAAAAAAATGTTCTGTGGGACATCAAATTCCAGGCCTTACTGCAGGGACATCCACAAGATCCATCCATATTTAGGAAGAACTAACTTCACGTGAACCATACACGTTTGCCAAATTTGGCAGTAGCAACATTAAAGGTCGTGTGGTGCCCTATAGGATAGTAGCTCAGAGCATTAAACATGTTGATCTCAAAGCATTGAGAGATGACCGCCAAATGTATGCAGAGATAGAGATGAGCAATACGTGTCAATTTTATGGTCTTATTGTTTTTTTTTTTGTTTTTTAATTAAAAATAATAATTAATCTCAGGGAGGGGAATTTAGTCACATCCACAATTTCCACCAATGAAAAATTAGAAATAATCGTTTTCTAAATTTCTAAATTATTTTTTAATTTTCCAAAAATTCAATTTAATATATTAGTTTAATATATAATTTGTGCGGAACATTATCAAAACTTTAGAACTTAAAAAAAAATGATTAAATGTTGACGTTTAGATTTGGTGTCTACCTGTAAAATATGTCTTCAAATGAAAATCCACAAGCTCCATCCATATTTAGGAAGAACTAACTTCACTTGAACCATACATGTTTGCCAAATTTGCCAGCAATAACATTAAAGGACATGAGGTGCCTAGGATAGTAGCTCAGAGCATTAAACATGTTGATCTCAGAGCATTGAGAGATGGTTGCCAAATGTATGTAGAGATGAGAAATACCTGTCAATTTTATAGTCTTTTTTTTTAATTATATTTTTTTTTAATGTCACCTTTAGACAGGGGAATTTAGTCACATCCACAATTTCCACCAATGAAAAATTTGATTAAAATAGATGACTTTTGACTTACCTGCCTCGCAGTAAATGAATTTTATTCTATTTTTTAATTGAAAAATAAAAAATATTACATCTAAAAAGAAAAAATGCAGTCTCTGGGCAATAAGACTTTCATAAAAATAATTTAAATATTGTAAAAAATAATTATTTTGTTTTTCTTATGTACAATATTGGAAAATCCTGTAATTCATAGATGGAAGCCAAATGACCATAAATGGCATAAATGGATTGCTATAGTCCTGCTTTGGCAGAGAAACATGTTGATCTCAGAGGATTGAGAGATGCCCGCCAAATGTATGCAGAGACAAAGATGAGCAATACCTATCAATTTTATACTCTTATTGTGTTTTTGGTTTTTTTATTAATTTTTTTTAATGTTAATTTTAGGAAGGAGAATTTAATCACATCCACAATTTCCACCAATGAAAAATTAGAAATAATCAATTTTTAAATTATTTTTTAATTTTCCAAAAATTTAGTTTAATATATAATTTGTGTAGAACATTATCAAAACTTTAAAACTTCGAAAAAAATTTGATTAAAATCAATGAGTTTTGACTTACTTGAGGAGAATAAATGAAATTTACTCTATTTTTTAATCGAAAAATTAAAAAAACTATTACATCAAACTTTGGGTAAAAGGAAAAAGACTCATGTTGATCTCATAGCATTGAGAGATGGCCGCCAAATGGATACACACAAAAATGTATACTCTTATTGTTTTTGGTTGAGCAATACGTATTAATTTTATAGTCTTATTGTTTTTTGGGTTTTTTAATTAATATTTGTTTTTAATGTCAAGTCTAGGTAGGGGAATTTAGTCACATTCACAACTTTCATTAATGAAAAATTAGAAACAATCATATTTTAAATTTTTAAATTATTTTTTAATTTTCCAAAAAATCATTTTAATATATAATTTGTGTAGAACATTATCATTAGAACTTCAAAAAAATTTGATTAAAATCAATGACTTTTGACTTAGATGCCTAAGAATAAACGAAATTTATTCTATTTTTGAATTGAAAAATTACAATCACTAGACAATAACATTCTTTATAAAAATAATTTAAATATTATAAAAAACAATTATTTATTTTTCTTATGTACAACATTGGAAAATCAAATCAACCATGTATATACAATACATTGATATACAATACATTGGAAAATCAGATCAACCATGAATAGATTTAGTCCTACTTTGACAGTGATTAATAAGTGTTTGTTCTATTAAAAAAATCATTATGGAGATAAAGATTTAAAATTTGGCGGAAAGAGAATCCAACATAAAGGTTAGTCTAGGATTTCTAGGATTTATTGGGTCATTCATAGACGAACTGAAGAGTTTGGAAAACATAAAGTGAAAAGTTAAAAACCATCATCCAAAGAAATTCTTAACCATAAATTGTGCAACACTCTAAATGTCGGCCACAAAGAAAGAACAAGCCTCTCTTCGGTTAATTAATTTCACATAGTCAAAGTCATGTTGAATTGAGCAGTACACATGATTATTTAATTGCATTATTGGAAACATGCGTTTTGTATGGGAGAGGGAGTTCTAATTTTACCTTTCTATCCCCCATTAATTGCAACGAAACCTTAACTGAATTGTATTAGTTAGGTTCATTTTCAGCGTGTAATACCGAGAACATATTATAGGAATCAAATAAAGAAATCAATTCCCCAAATAATATCAGCATTTAATGAAAATATGGACAAACCCAATTGCTTTCTCAATATTCTAATTCTTAATAAAAATGTATTTAAAAGATTATAAATAAATAAAAATTTGCTTATTGTATTTATAATTTTTATATTATATTTATAATTTCAAAACATCATTAAAAATTGTATCATTCAAAAATGAAAATGAAAATATTTGTTGATAATAAGCTTGAATTTTATTCGCGAAAATAAATAAACAGATAATTTTATAAATCATTTTACTTGCATTCCATAATATGTGCGTTTTACATTTAATGCTTATTTATACTGATAATTTAAATTAGTTTAAATTTATTATCATTCAAAAATAAAAATATGATTACATATGTTATATTATTTTAAAAGAACCGAAAATTAATTAAGGTGTAAACTAATCCAACAACCATTTAATTGTACCACTTCAAATGATTTTTTTAAAATTATTTTCCCCAAAATTCATAGTCCTACATCTATTATATTTGAACTAGTTATTTTATACCTTGTTAGTAGCATTAACATATCCCAATTCCACATCCATTCTATTTGAAGTAGTTATTTTCTGACTTGGTGGTAGTATTAACATATATTCCTGAAACTATGTTTCTATGCATTTCCTTTCAAACACTTTTCTTCCTTTGTTTTGCACCAAACCATGTTAACAAGGTTTCACCTAATGATTATTTCAGGAACATCAATCTTATTATTCCTGAATCCTCAAAGATTAAAATAAGTCATATTATTTCTGTAAAAATATAGGTACTAAATATGACTTTAAAAACTTATACATGAAAGTTAGTTTTAACAAAACATGAAAAACAAATATGTATTAAACCTTTTAATAAGTTTGAGATATCTTTACATTACCTTATCATAATTTATATTGTTTTGATCCATAGATGATACAATAGTCTATTTCTATTAAAAGGGATGTTAAACTTATGTGTCAAAAATAATATCTTATAAACCTTATCTTAGAAGAGACAATCTGCAAAGAACTTCATAAGATGCTTAAAACTAGAGTAATATTTATAGTTCAATTCCACTGGGTTGCCAATTTATAAGGAAGAATAACATATACACCCACTTATTTCATGCCTTTAAACAAGTACAAAATAAAACTTTCATGTATAAAATAAGGACTCTATCTTACCAGGGGTTTGTTGATCTAAAATGATGTCTTTATTATATGAATTTGTTGATCTAAAATGATACCTTTATTATATGGATTTTTAATATATAATTAGATAAAAGTAAATACTCATAAGGTATGTTTTCTTATAGTGATTTTACCACACTATAAGGTATGTTTTCTTATCATTGTATGAACTTCAATTTATTTTTGGTGTCACTTTCAAAGGATCATGCATATGGTTTGTAATGTTTTAGTTATCTTGATGATTTACTTTTTCATTCCATATTTAAGAAAAATTATTTCAAATATTTAAGATAAGTTTTTCTACGTTGTAGAAAATATGGTATCTTTTTGAATCCTAGGTAAGTTATTTTTAGTGTTACAACTTATAAATTTCATGTTCATATTGTTTCAAATATAGGTATTAGTGTTGATCTTGAACATGTTTCAACTATACATAAATTATACTCTCCCACTTTCAAGAAAGGAATTATGTGTTTTATGGGAAAAAAACAATTTTGTTCAGAAATTTGCTTTTCATTTTAAAATATTATTGAAACTATTAAAAAAAGTTTAGATGAAAGATAGTGACTTTTCTTGGATGAAAGAGATTGAAAAAGATTATTACACTATAAAAATAAGATATATGTTAGCGGCGGCGGCAGAGAAGGCGAGGGTTCGATTTTAGGGCTTCAGCCTGGTCCTGCAGCTCTCCACAGGCCCGTTGGCCTCCTCCCGACCCGATCCAGGCACCAAGCTCGTTCCGGGCAGTCCCCAATGGCGGCTGTGAAGCTCCGCGTGGCTGCATCTGCGGCTGGTGCGCCCCCTCTCATGGCTGCGTCCTCCATGGCGGCCGGCGCCTCCCCTGCTCCTGCACGCGCCTCTCCCAACGCCGGTGCCAAGCTCGACGGGGGTTGCCCGGATCAGGGTCCCTCTTTGGGCCGAGCGGGACGGGCTACATTGAAAGATATTGCTTCCCTTCGCGGGGGCTCTTGGGCTCCAAATACTCCGATTGTGGAAGCCCTGGCAGTTTCTATCCAGTTGCCGAAGGAAGTATTGGAGTATTCCTCTCAGCTCAGCAAGGTCGCTCTGGTTTGCAGGTTTAACGGCTTTTGGCCGAATCTGGTTGCTCTTCGTTCCTGGATCGACTCCGAATGGTCCCCGCTTCTTGAGGGTGAGATTAGAGTCTGCCCCCTTGCGAAGGGTTTTTTCACAGCGATCTTTGATTCTTTTGATGAAAGAGACTTGGTTTCCAGCTCCGGGCCGTGGTTCTGGGGCAGAGCAGGGCTATCCGTGCAGCCGTGGACCCCGGACTTTGATCCAGCCACGGCCTCTATTTCTACTGCTCCGGTCTGGGTGCGTCTCCCGTCACTTCCCCTGCACTTCCGGGGGGCCAAAACACTTGAAACTATCGGAAATGGCATAGGGAAATATCTCTGCAATTGCCCTGAAGCTGCCCCAGTCAAATCCACCTTTGCCCGGATTTGTGTAGAGATGGACTTCAACAAGGGTTTCCCAGCAGAAATCATCCTCCTCGGAGAGAACGTCTCTTGGACCCAGAAGATCGATTTCGAGAACCTCTGTTTCAGATGCAGGGTTTGTTTTGAAACAGGGCACATAGCCCGGAATTGTGAGAAGTCATCTGGGAAAAGAAGACCATCCCGACGTCAAAGGCCCACTTGGTGGACAGAAGCACAACCGGAGAAGCAAGCTGAAGCAAAGATCCCGCCGTCAGAAGCTGAAGGGGAATCCGTCTCCGTCCTCAAAGAACCTATTAAGGGGGAAGACCCAGCGGAAGCAGCTCTGCCCAAGGTTTCAAGCCCAACAAAGAAAGTCTCAAGCTGGGCCGATATTGCTGAGGCAGAAGAAGTGCAAGATCAGCCGGAAATTCATAACCAGGGTCAAAGCAATGAATGGCAGGTCGTCACCAAAAGGAAAAAAAACGTCTATCAGCGGGAAGATGTAATGACACGAAGCCGCTCTGGCTCGCTGAAATAGCTATCAACAAAATGTATTTTGAGTAATGTGTAATGTTTCCAGGATTCTAGCAATTTTAGCATTGTCTCTCAGATTATGTAGGCAGCAGCTCTGTGTAGCCCTGCCATTTGTAACCGATCCGTGGCTTTGCCACCATTAATAAAAATTCCTCTAACCGTTATTGTCAAAAAAAAAAAATAAGATATATGTTCTTCTCCCTCTTTAGCTAAGCTTACTTTTATGAAATAATTTACTATTCATACTAATGTAAGTTAATAGTGTCATTTCATCCATTCTTGTGCCTACTTTTATGAAATAATTTACTATTCATACTAATGTAAGTTAATAGTGTCATTTCATCCATTCTTGTGCAATGTGGAATTAGAAAACCATGGAAATTAATAGCATAATTCAAATCTTTAGTGATCTTGAACATAACTACTCTTTCTTGAAAAAATAAATATTTCTCTTTATCAAATTATTCATAAATTTTGTGACTACATCTTGGGAAAAATATTGTGGTAAATCTCCCCTGGTCAGTGGATAAATATCTATTATCACATACACATATTTTAAGTAGCTAGAAAATTGGTTAGCTAAAATTCAAGAGCATGATCTAGACATCTATATTGCTAAAACTATTAAAAGTAAATATATGATCCTCCATATTTCTCAAAATGTTAGTTTTCATATGATTCTAATGACGAGGAATTTTCATTGTGTTCTTTGTTCACCTATATGAAGAAAGAATAGATCTTTGATATTTTTTATGGGTCGACCCATGGTACGTGGATGTTATTGATTATTTGAACAATCAACAATGTTCGTTCATTTAAATCTCAAAAAGAAAATAATTTTGTGACTACATCTTGGGAAAACATATTGTGGTAAATCTCCCCTTGTCAGTGGATAAATATCTATTATTACATACACATATTTTAGGTAGCTAGAAAATTGGTTAGCTAAAATTCAAGAGCATGATCTAGACATCTATATTTCTAAAACTATTAAAAGTAAATATATAGCTCTCCATATTTCTTAAAATATTAGTTTGCATATGATTCTAATGACGAGGAATTTTCATTGTATTCTTTGTTCACCTAGATGAAGAAAGAATAGATCTTTAATAATTTTTATGGATCGACCCATGATACGTGAATGTTATTGATTATTTGAATAATCAAAAATGTTATTTTCATTTAAATTCTAAAAAGAAAATAATATTAAGATTAAAAGTATTTGAATATATATTAATCCATAATTTTGCATTTCAAAAGTATTTTGATGGTACAATTTTACAATGTGTGTTGGTCATGAATCTTCTAAACAAATTCACAATATCCTTCATTCCGGTGGTTTGGAAAGTTTTCATTGTTGTGGACATTTTGCTACAAATGTCATAGGTCATAAAATTCTATGTACACATTTCTATTGAACTTCATTTTTCAAAGACTCCTGTCAATTTGTTAGAACTTGTGATGAATTGCAACATTGACTTGGAAAAGAAACCGTTTCCTATGTGCCATTAAAAAACTTTATTTCTTTTATTTTGTTTATGAAGTGGTGATTAGATTTCATTGGTCCTATCAACCCAACATCTTTTAGTAGCCATATTTTGTTTGGACTTATAGATTATTTTACCAAGTGGGAAGATGATGTCTCACTTAAAAAACTAAAAGTAGTATAGGTAAAGAATTTTTGGAAAATAATGTATTTTCAAGATTTAGGTTTATGGTAGAAAATGTCTTTTAAAAAAAAAATATATTATTTCATTTAAAAATAATAAAATATTGTCTTTTAAAAAATATATATAATATTATTTCATCTACTTCTTCCACTCCTTATCCATAAGGAAATTTGAGCATCATCATAAAGCCACCAATGTGACAAATTGGTTACATGTTGTGGATTTAGAAGGGGACAAGCAATTTTAATTTTTCAGAAATTGTTAGTTAAGTACTTTATTTATTGCAATTCTACAATCAGTTAGTAGGGTTGTCAAATTAGGAGTTAAAATAGGGATAAGTGGCACTTTGATGCTCCCTGCGAGGAGATCCAACCAAGTAGATTAATGGTTGAGTAATCATAGGATTCAATTTTTTCTAAATTTAGTAATCCTTTCATTTTCTGAAGGAGATGGTTGGTTGATAGATTTTGGAGGGATTTGTAATTTCGAACTAATGGAATAGTTAGTTAGGGAGGACGAACATAGAGGAGTGGGGGAGAGACTCTGGATAGGGGTTTCTTGAGTAAGAAAGGAAGGGAATTGTCTAGGAGAATTTAAAAAAAAAAACTCTGAATCTGGAATAAAATCAGTTTCATGTGTGTCTAAGAGTGTAATGATGTGGTTAAATGGAATCCGTCAGGTCGACTATGTGCAAGATAACCTAAATTCCGTGTGAAAATCTTTGTTATGCATCTATGTAATTTTTATGCACAGAGTAGAATAAGATGGATACATGCAGACTGAGTATTATATTTAGTGGATGATAAAAGTGGTTGAGTTATTTTCTATTGTGTTAGAAAATGCGTTCGATTGCAGGATACACAGAGGGAATGTACTTACAGTCATTTTGCAGAGTTGGCGAGTTTGGAGGGTCGAGATAGTGAGTTTGTTTGTATAACCAAAGGTTTAACGGTTGAGACCTCATTCTACTGTGCAAACAAAAATCGACAGTCCTAGAGGTACATCGCAATCAGAGTGGGAATGAAATTAATCGTGCCCTAGGAGTGCAATGAAACCCTCAAGTGGTTTTATGGTATTATACATGTCATTAGATCATTGATATCGCATTCAGAACTTTAGTTGGTAAAAAACACTTTGTACCAATTCCGATGAACCTTTGGTCATGAGGTTCTTGGTCTTATGTTATGAGAAGAGGAGATGAGGTTGAATAGTCATAGCACCTCTAATATTGGTTTTGAGAACTCGACATAAATAAGGGAAATCTAGATTTGGCTAAGGTTCTAAGTAAAGAGACTATCTCACCACCCTGCCACCAATTTTTGGTATCAGAGCAGGAGCTTTGCTCAACATAGCTGAAGAAAGACATGGATGTACGTATTGGTAGAGAAAGAGGTCATGGCAGAGAGCAATCGACAGGAAATGCAGAAGTCTTAGAGGAAATGAGGGAACTACGAGCACATATGGAAGCCATGGAGTTGGGAAGACAAACATATCTAGAGGCAGGGGATGTGAGTGAGTGTGAATAGGAGGAACAAGGATAAGAAGAAACACCCATGCAAGAGACACCTGAATTAAGATATTTTTCATCAATTCTAGGAGCAACTTTGAGGCCAAAACCTGAGTTTCCTACTTATGAGGGAAGCCTCAATGCTAAACATCTCATTGATTGGATCAATGAGTTAGACAAGTACTTTGAGTATGATGAGATCGAAGAGAACAAGAAGGTCAGATTAGAAGTGACAATATTGAAAGGGCATGCATCTATGTGGTGGGATAGTGTGAAAGATGAAAAGAGATGAAAGAACAAGTTGCTGATAAAGAGATGGGATACGATGGTGGCTAAGATGAGAGCCAAGTTCTTTCCAAAATATTATCAGTTATCTTTATATAGACAAATGCATAAACTTAGGCAAAGGTTATTGTCTGTAAGAGAATATACTGAAGAGTTCTATAAAGTGAACCTGAGAGCAGGCTATGTAGAAGGATCAACACAGAAGACTGCTAGATATGTCAATGAGTTGAGGATAGAGATTCAGGATGAGATCAACATGATGTCTCCTAGGACAATGGAAGAGGCATACCAATGTGCCTTGAGAGAAAAAGAAAAGTTATTGAGAAAGAAGAACTTCAATAGGGGAAGAGGTTCATCCAAAGGAAGAGAGAAAACAACTGGAAGAGGAAAGTTTGCAGCCCAGAAAGGAGAGTCCAACAACTCAAATCAACAGGAGCAGCAAGATAGAAGAGGTGACTCAAGGGGGAGAAGGCCTTACCAAGGAGGTAGAGGTAGAGGAAGAGGCAGAGAAACTATCTTTAGATGCTACAAATGTAACAAATTGGGTCATAGATCCTTTGAATGTCTAGAAAAGGAAGACATAGGAGAGAGAGGAGCCTATGTAGCTCAGAATGAACAAAAGTAAGAGCAATTACCAGTGGCTGAAAATTTTCCAAAGACGGGAGAGGATTTGATGATGAACAAAGTCTTATTGAAGCCGGAGAAAGAGAAAGTTGAACCTGCCCAAAGAAAGGCTTTATTCAAGACTATGTGTAA
Organism: Picea mariana; assembly: GCA_032191745.1. Classification (NCBI taxonomy): domain Eukaryota; kingdom Viridiplantae; phylum Streptophyta; class Pinopsida; order Pinales; family Pinaceae; genus Picea; species Picea mariana. Next base: position 19,860 of record JASDQU010683840.1, on the reverse strand, counting down.
AGTCAAGGAGAAGTGCTGCAGAATGGTGATTGACAGTGGAAGCACTGACAATCTTGTTCCCACAAAATGGTAGAGAAGTTGAACTTGAAGAGGATCAAACATCCTATTCCATATAAAGTATCCTGGCTACATAAAGGACATCAAATCCTGGTAAGTGAACAATGTGAAATTTATTTTCAAGTAGGTACATATAAAGATAAAATTATCTGTGATATTATGCCCATGGATGTTTGTCATATTCTTCTAGGGAGACCATGGAAATTTGACAAAAGGGTGGTAAATGATGGTAGGAGAAACTGTTATAGCTTTGAGAAAGATGGGATGAAACATATTTTATTTCCTTTGCAAGAAGGGAGTACAGTAGGGAAGCAAGCACCTAAGGTCCTAATGTTGACAGGGAAAGAGTATTTGCAACAAATTGAAGAGGAAGAGTTGAACTATGTTGTAATATGCAAGCCTAGAGTGGTACTAATAAAGACTGGTATTGTAGATCTGCCTGAAGAAGTTCAGGAGATGTTGGATGAATTTAGTGATATTGTGGTAGATGATTTACCCAATGAGTTTCCGCCGAAAAGGGACATTATTCATCACATTGATTTTATCCCTGGAGCAATCTTACCAAACAAGGCATATTATAGACTGAAACCTCAAGAAAATGAAGAAGTCAGAAGGAAAGTTCAAGGACTGTTAGATAAGGGGCTGATAAAAAAAAGTTTGAGTCCATGTGCAGTACCAACAGTACTTAGCCCAAAGAAAGATGGGGAGTGGAGAATGTGTATGGACTCTAGGGCCATCAATAAAATAAGTATCACATATAGGTTTCCATTGCCCAGGATGGATGACATGATGGATTTCCTGAGTGGGGCAACATGATTTTCAAAGTTATATCTGAAGAGTGGGTACAATCAAATTAGAATTCGAGAAGGAAATGAGTGGAAGACAACCTTTAAGACAAATGATGGGTTGTATGCGTGGTTGGTTATGCCATTTGGATTGTCTAATGCACAAAGTACCTTCATGAGGTTAATGAATAAGGTCTTGAGAGAGTTCATAGGTAAGTTTTTTATTGTTTACCTTGATGACATTTTGATTTTCAGTCAAACAAAAGAAGAGCACTTGAGGCATTTGAGATGTGTCTTAGAGAAATTACAGCAAGAGAAATTGTTAGTAAATATTAAGAAGTGTTCATTTATGAAATATGAATTAGTATATATGGGATTTGTCATCTCAAGAAATGGTCTAAAGATGGACCCACCAAAGGTATAAGCAATCTTTGATTGGCCTTCACCTCAAAGTATTTTTGAGGTAAGAAGTTTTCATGGCTTGGCTAGTTTTTATAGGAAATTTATCAGAAATTTCAGTGGCATTTGTGTGCACATTGTTGAGACAACTAAGAAGGACAAGAACTCATTCCATTGGACAATAGAAGCTGAAAAGATTTTTTAGTTTTTGAAGAAAAGAATCACTGAACAACCAGTATTGAAATACCAAACTTTAGTCATCCTTTCCAAGTAAAATATGATGCAAGTGGGACAACAATTGGAGCAGTGCTTAATCAGGAAGATAGGTTGGTTTCTTACTTTAGTGAGAAGTTGAATGAGTCAATACAAAAGTATTAATCCTATGACAAGGAATTCTATGTTATTGTTCAAGCATTGAAGCATTGGAGGCATTACCTGGTGCTTGGAGAGCTTGTTTTGTTTTCTGATACTCATGCCTTGCAATATATTATGCAGCAGCCCAAACTGAATCAAAGGCATGTCAAGTGGGTGGAGTTCATGCAAAGTTTTACTTTTGTGTTGAAGCACATAAGTGGACAATAAAATCAGGTATTTGATGCCTTAAGTAGGAGACAATTGATTGTGCAAGAGAATCAAATCCAAGTTCTAGGATTTGAATACTTAAGAGATTTACATGAGACTGACATTGATTTTTATAATGCATACAAAGCTTGTAAGAATCCTATGGAGGTAGATAGAGGGCCATGGATGGAGTATATGTTGCAAGATGGTTTACTCTTTAAAAATATTAAACTTTGTATTCCCAAATGTTCCATGAGGGATAACCTGATACAGGAAAAGCATAATGGAGGAATGGCGGGTCACTTTGGAAGTGATAAAACCTTTGGACAGTTAAGCCATTTTTATTTTTGGCCAAAGATGAGATCTGAAGTAGAGAATTTTGTGAGAAAACGCAAGGTATGCTAGCATGCCAAGGGAAAAATCCAAAACACGGGCTTGTACACACCATTGCCTGTTCCAAATAGGCCTTGGGATTCTGTGAGTATGGATTTTGTTTTGGGTTTGCCAAAGAATAAAAAAGGATATGATTTTGTCTTTGTAGTTGTTTATAGGTTTACGAAGATGGCACATTTCATTCCATGTTTTAAAACAAGTGATGCTACACGCATTGCTAATTTATTTTTCAATGAAGTTGTAAAATTACATGGTTTACCTAGAAGCATTGTATCTGACAGAGATGTGAGGTTCACTGGTCACTTCTGGAGGACTTTGTGGAAGAAGTTGGGTAATAAGTTGAACTTCAATTCAACTTATCATCCACAGTCTGATGGCCAGATTGAAGTAGTCAATAGAAGCCTGGGTAACATGTTAAGAAGTCTGGTTGGAGAAAATCCAAAATAGTGAGACAAAGTGCTAGCTCAAGTTGAGTTTGCATATAATGATTCCCCAAACATAAGTACAGGTATGAGCCCATTCCAGATTTTGTATGGAATGCATCCTGGAGGGGTGTATGAACTTCGTGATTTAGGAAAACTGGAGAAGAGAAGTGCAGACAGAGAAGACTTTGCAGCAAGGATTATTGAACTTCAAGAACAAGTTAAAGAAAGGTTGCATCAAAGTAATGTCGGTTACAAGACAAGAGCAGATTTGAGAAGAAGAGAGAAGAATTATGAAGTAGGAGATCTAGTTCTAGCCTATCCGAGAAAGGAGATATTTTCTAAAGGAGAGTATAACAAACTGAAGATGAAGAATATTGGGCCTTGCATAATACTCATGAAGTTCTCTGCAAATTCCTATGAACTAGAAATGCCAACTGGGATTGGTATTTCACCAATTTTTAATGTTGCAGATTTATATCCTTATGTGGCTGACGATACAGGTCAAATTATAGCAGGTGAAGACCCTGTTGAAGACCTTCAATGGCTAAAGCAAATGCATGTGGTACAACCATTAGAAGTTGAAAACATTCTGGGTACTAGGGTTCCAAGGAGCATGAGGAAGACAGACTATTTGGAGTATTTAGTCAAATGGAAGGAGCATCCAGTAGAGGATTCTACTTGGATGAGTGTTGCAGAGCTGGAAGCTAAAGGTTTCATTTTATTTGATTTAATGAATAGGGGTTCATGACTTTTCACCCCTGGGAGTTTGATGCAGGAGTATCATCATAAATCCAACAATGTGACAAATTGGTCACATGTTGTGGCTTTAGAAGGGGACAAGCAATCCTAAGTTTGAAGAAATTGTTAGTTAACTGCTTTATTTATAAGTGGCACTTTGATGCTCCCTACAAGGAGATCCAACCAAGTAGATTAATGGTTGAGTAATCATATGATTCATTTTTTTCTAAATTTAGTAATCCCTTCATTTTCTGAAGGAGATGGTTGGTTGTTAGATTTTTGGGGGATTTGTAATTTTGAACTGATGGAATAGTTAGTTAGGGAGGACGAACAAAGAGGAGTGGGGGAGAGACTATGGATAGGGGTTTCTTGAGTAAGAAAGGAAGGGAACTGTCTGGGAGAATTAAAAAAAAAAACTCTGACTATGGAATAAAATCAGCTTCCTGTGTGTCTAAGAGTGTAATGATATGGTTAAATGGAATCCGTCAGGCTGACTGTGTGCAAGATAACCCGAATTCTGTGTGAAAATAGTTTTTATGCATCTATGTATTTTTTATGCGCAAAGTAGAATACGGTGAATACATGTAGACTGAGTATTATATTTAGTGGATGATAAAAGTGGTTGAGTTCTCTTTCTATTGTGTGAGAAAATGTGTTCGATTGCAATATACGCATAGGGAATGCACTTACAGTTGTTTTGTAGAGTTGGCGAGTTTGGAGGGTCGAGATAGTGAGTTTGTTTGTATAACCAAAGGTTAAACGATTGAGACCTCATTCTACTGTGCAAACAAAAATCAACAGTCCTAGAGGTACATCAATCAGAGTGGGAAATAAATTAATTGTGCCCTAAGAGTGCAATGAAACCATCAAGTGGTTTTATGGTATTATACATGTCATTAGATCATTGATATCGCACTCAGAACTTTAGTTGGTAAAAACCAGTTTGCACCAATTCCAATGAACCTTTGGTCATGAGGTTCTTGGTCTTATGTTATGAGAAGAGGCGTTGAGGTTAAATAGTCATAGCACCTCTAATATTGGTTTTGAGAACCCGACAGAAATAAGGGAAAGCCAGATTTATCTAAGGTTCTAAGTAAAGAGACTATCTTACCACCCTACCACCGGAAATGATACATGCATATGCCAAAACCAATCTCCTAGAAACACTAGCAAATGACAGGGAGAGATATTGGGCAAAGTGGTGGAGAAACTTCAATGGACACTGAGGCTGATGGATCAATAATAGGGTAAACTTCAATGACTTTGAAACCCGGTGCTTCTTACTCTGCTTTTGCAGGCTATGACTCTCAGATTCTAGGGGATGCAGGCTCAAATGGAAGGTATGCTATGAGCCTTGCGACTATTGTAGCCTTTCCTGATCCGGATACTTATGAAACTGCTCTGACTTATAACTAAACTTGTTGATGAATCGATATTGGCAAGGTTCTTAAATCCAAGTTTTAGTGATACCCAGAAGTTATAAGATGAAGACAGTAAATCAAGTCAAGAGTAAGGTTGTATCATGCCATGCCATGCCATCCCATCACGGGTCTATAGTTGGTCCCTCCTAAGGGATTCAATTCTCAATGATCTAGTTGACTTACCAATAAAATTTTAGTCTAACATATCAAATTGAAAACCCTCATGAATGGCATATTCAACTCATGTACGCTTTGTTGGTTGATAGAAATAACACCAAAATTAAAATAGGTGAAACACCTTTCTAGTTAGTTTATGGGAAAAAAGTTATAATATCTATTGAGTTATAAATTGCTTCATTTGATTACCCTTTCACATAGAAGAGTTAAATACTAATTATGTCGAAAGAGATATGATGCATTGCTTATATTAAAATAACAAAGAAAATGTTACAAACAATAATATATAATAATTAAGAACAATTAATATAAATAAAATAAAAAATCCATAAAAGAATAAAAGAATAATAATGTATTGAATGTATAATAATTAAGAATAATTAATATAAATAAAATAAAAAATTTATAAAATAATGATGATGATTAATGTCTATTAAGACTTAATTGGTCTATTGGACCTTAAGACAGTAAGTGATTACTTGTGATTCTTTAGAATTTTGTTTCTGTGCTTGAAAAGCATTAAGAAAAGCTTTCCAAGATCACCATACTTTTGTTGAGTTAAGAAGTTAGGAAGGTTGGTAGTGTGATCAATATTTTGAAAATGAGATCTAATATGGGTATAGGCTAGACAATCTAAGAGAAAGTGCTTCTCATCTTCAACCTTCTTAGTGTCACAAAGGTGACACACTCTTTCATCCCATGGCGTTTTAGGAATTGACCAACTCCCAATTTCACTATGGAACTCGTCAAAATTTGTTCTTATCTTAGTAATACTTATTTTTTTCTTTACACTTGGCAAAACAAATAAATATATATGCATTGATTAAAATGATACAAAAATAAAGTATATAAATAATATGTCAAAAGATGGGTCATATAAAGGGATGTGACCAATGAGAATAGACTCATTTTTTATTAATTAAGATTAATTATTATCATTTATGATCATTACATCTCTCGTTTTGAGAAATGTGTGTCCTTAAAGTAGTTAAAAAGCCCAACGAACATATCTTTGATTATTTAAACAATTTTAACATGACACAACAATTTTGACACATTACAAACATAAGGATCAATCCATTTTAGGTCAATTTTTTTGGTATTTTTGTTAAGTAATCTTGGAAAATACTTTTATAGCTCCACAAATACTTTAATAGCTCCACAAGTGCTTTAATGATAATACCTTACATACATAGCTTTATTGAAAATGATAATACCATACATACATAGCTTTGTTGACAAAACCTTACCACTTACATTTATTAATTTGTAAGTTTACAAAACCTTACCACTTACATCATTTTTTGATTGGTTCTCTTTGGATTTTAATCTCTATTGATTTTCCTTATTTTTTATTTAACGAGATAGATAATGTTTATTTGTAAATTAATGAATATTTATTTGTTAACAAATTGTTTAAGATTATTTTTAATTATATATACTTCTCATTCTTTAACTTTTGAATTTGTAAAAATAAGCATCTTTTCATTTTTCTTTAATAAATCTTTGTTGATATTCTTCTTAATATATTATTTTGTTTGCATCTTAACATATAGTTTATAATTTACTAATTTATATTTAAATACACAATTTCATAAATAATTTTGTAAAAATAAGCATCTTTTCATTTTTCTTTAATAAATCTTTGTTGATATTCTTCTTAATATATTATTTTGTTTGCATCTTAACATATAGTTTATAATTTACTAATTTATATTTAAATACACAATTTCATAAATAATGTTCATTTTTCCATATTCTTTTATTTTAGAAAAAGATCAAAATAAAAATCAAAATAAATAATATTTAATTTATGAATAACTCCTTGTTCTATTATTTAAACCAATATAAATCAATCATATACAAAATCTTTTTAACCAATGTAAACCAATCATATACATAACCATATAAACCAATTATATGCAAAATAATTTAAATCAATCATGTACAAAACCTTTTAAACCAATCATATACATAATCATATAAACGAAATATATACAAAATATTTTAAATTAATCATATACAAAAAAAATTTAGACCAATATAAACCAATCAGATACACAACCATATAAACCA
>JASDQU010683839.1:44802-70727 GCA_032191745.1 Picea mariana | reverse complement strand
TGTCCTGTACGGCCTGCCACGTGTCACGTCCCGGTTGGTCCACGTCATCTGTACGGCCTGCCACGTGTCACTGTACGGACGTGCCACGTGTCACTGTACGGACATGCCACGTCAGCTGTACAGACTGACACGTGTCTGTACGGACTGTACGGACAGGTACAGTCAGCTCCCAAAATTTGCCTGTTTGGCTTTTCGGACAGAAGGCGATATCTTCCTCATACGGACTCCGTTTGCGATAAAAATTATACCACCGGATTCAGGAAGACGAGACAGACGCAAAGGCACAGGTTTCGTCGCATTTCGAGCACTTTCATTTTTGAGCATTTTTAAGCCCTATCAGGCCTCTGGATCTGTTTTCAGATCAGTGGATGATATGGGAGTGGAAAGAAGCAGCCCAAGGGACTCGTAGTCAGGATTGAACTCGTGACCTCTCCCCAAACTGGGAGAGTGTGCGCACGTCTTGCCATGCGAGCTATCCCTCGTGACCTATTCTTTTTTCCCGATGGAAGTTAACCCGCTGGGAACCCACCCCGATACTTCCCCACATAGTGGATGATATGGGAGTGGAAAGCAACAGCCCAAGGGACTCATAGCCAGGATTGAACTCGTGACCTCTCCCCAAACTCGGAGAGTGTGCGCACGTCTTGCCATGCGAGCTATCCCTCGTGACCTATTCTTTCTTATCTCAGACGTATGCTTTTGCAATTTAAAATTATTTTATTATTCACAATTTTTTTATATTGTTTATGCCATTTAAAGAATTCTTTGGTTGAGATGGATTTATTTTTAGTATTATTGTTTTTTTAATAGGATACATCTTATTAGTCCCTGCCAAAGCAGGACTATAGCATTCCAAACCATTGGCTATTACCGGTTGTAGTATGGCCATTAGCAGCCAATGTCGTGGGCTGCCGTACCAACACAATCTTATAAATGGTTTTAAAGCATAAATATTAAATGAAAATGCAGAGGAAATATTCTAGTAAAATGGTAATTTCCAAGAAAACGAGATACTAAAATAGATGTGTGAAGTTGAGGTATCTTTTTGCGGGGTTAATGGCAATGAATTTTATCAATCCAATGGAGGTAAGAAAAATTAATAAATATTTTAATTTTGAATGGGAAAGAAACATTGTTCTAACTTTGGTTAGATTTTTAAAATGAGATTTTTAATTATTTATATGCAAAAAATATTGTTAATCATTATGTTAATAATATTCTAAAAATATTAGGTTAGTTATTAATATTATTTTGTTTGTTATGTTAATGATATTCTAATTATTAAGTTAGTTATTAATATAGTTGTGTTTATTAAAAATATATAAATTAGTTATTATTATAATTGTGATTAGAATATAATTAAACCAAAAAATTGTTTACATATGAAAAATGTATATATAATTTGATAGAGTATATTAATTTCAACTTTAGTTAAAAATAAACTATTTTATAAAAATGCTTAGACAAACATGTCCTAAAAGAATGCAATTGTTATGCATTTTGTATATTATTATTAGTCCGTGTCAAAGCAGGACTATAGCAATGAGTCTGCTATTGATTTGACATTAATTCCATTCACTAAGCAGTTTGACTATAAATTTAAACAATTTTCCAAAATATAACATTTTTATATTGATTTTTTTTGTTTTTTTTTTTAAATTAAACCATTTTTTAAAATTATGATTGGTGAAGAAATTGAACCCCTTATTGCAGAGGTGTGTGCGAGCATTTAATTTGGTCTTTAATATTATTACCAGTGGGTCTTGGGGTGCACGAGTAGGCTCTGTTTATTAATGCGCTCTTGAACCTCGAGTACTCTGCGCGTGTATTCCCATAGACTTTGCCGACCATTTTACCACGCTAGTTGTGACGTGGCCAAACAACCAGGGTGTACATCCATGTTTTCCCATACAGGCACCTTAGGTTGTGCCAGGAAGAGATTACAGAGTCTATTCGTGGCCACTAGCTGGTTAGTTGGCATTGAAATAGCTATGGCGTTGGCATATAAAGCACGTCACTATCACCGACAGTGACACACATCCTGTTACAATTTGCATCTTCTGCGATATCCAATAGATATATGTATTGCATGTGTACGGAGACAGAGGATACACGATCTTACCTGGCAGGGACTATGCTGCCATGTAGCTCTTGTTTATACAACATTTTTTTGAAATGTACAAAGAATTGAATCGGACTGGTTTTGGTAAACACCCTTTAATTTATGTAAAAACCCAGTTGACCTTAAATTTTCTTATTATTATGTATCCTTTTATCATAGAACTATATTTATTATGAAATGCAATGGTGTTGGATATTTCCATATGATTTTTGTACGAATTCTACTATTAAGAGTGTTGAATATTATGAAAAGTTATGATTATTATTGTTCATGTGTCAAGAGGAGTGTTTCAATATGGTATATTGTTCTTGTTGAAATCCTTTGTAATGATTATTGTTTTTCTCAAGAAAGCTAAGGTTTTCTACGATCTAAGTGAAATGATGGACAAAACAAGATGGTAGTCTAGTTCCTTTTAATGCCTTCAAAGCATAGGAATACAAAGAGTTGTTTGGACATGTGGATATAAACGAGTACAATGTTGGTGGGTGATACCTACAAAATATAGTAAGAAAATGTTACACATGGTTAATATTATCACCTTATTGATAACGAGAAAATTCCCCTATAACTATACCAGGGTTCTAAGTATAGACATAGAAAATGACTCCCTAAAATTCAATCTAATTTCTACACTACCCCAAACATTCCAAAATAGATGAACATAAAACAATGAGAGAGTAAATAAGAAACCGTACCTTTTATCCAACGTTTGGTGTGGATGTCCTCAAGTTCTATAGCTCCCAAGGCTACAAGTCTCCTCCCAAAGCTGACCTGCATCCACAACTAGGAAAAAAAGGATAAAAGCATGCTATTTCTATTCATCAATTAGGGTTAGATATAAATTCTTATGTATAAATCAAAGAAAATACATAAAAACTATCATTTGGGACACGGAAAAGAGATTCTTTTATTCAATAATCAAAGATTGAAGTTTACAACCTTTGCAGGCCGACGCTCCGTGAACCTGGTCCGGGAAGTTCTTGACAATGCTCCAAGTGCACCTTCCAAAAGTCTCTTCTCACAATCTACTGATCACCTCAAGGAAAGGGAATGGATTGTATGGGAGAAAAGGACTAGAGAGGGAATGTTCAAGCAATAAATCACAAAAGGATGCAAATGCTTGGGCAAGGAAGGAAAGGGAATTTGGGAAGAGTTTCATCGTTCTAATGCTTGATTGTGGAATGAGACCCCAAGACCTCCTTTTATATGAAAAAATAATAGTTATTCAGTTGGGGGACAGGCTATAATAGGTGAATTGGTTGGGAAACCTCCAATAACCCGTAAATTCCACCGAATTCCTTGCAATTTTTTAATTTTTACAAATTTTGGAGGTATATGCAGGATGTTTAGTGTGAAACAAGCATATGCACGTGGGTTTTCTATCATGCAACAAGTGCATGCACGCAGGAAGTAATGCAACATGGCACGTACATGCTCTAAAAACTGGTTTTTAGAATAGAGTTCCTTAACAATGGTTTGGAAAATTATGCAAGTAGGAAGGCCAATTCCATGTATGCATGAGTAGGGAATTTTAGGGATATAACAGATGCCCCCTAATGTATGAGGTTAGAAGAGAAACTGATGGCCAAAATTCATTACAATATCTTTACCAATGAGAATGCACGAAATTGAGTGAGCCTGGGACCAAAGTTCGGGAGGTGACATCTGCAAAACAACAATTGTCTCTCCGAGGTGGGTATACCCATGCTCGGGATGAACTAAATCATGGCTTCCAATCAAATACACTGCAAATCCATGTCATATAACTATATAAAGTGTAGCTGTGAGCAATACACAGTGGATCTACATCTCAAAATCAGTCGAAGATATACAAGTACAATATACATCTTCAAGAAGCTAGTGACGCCTGCGGTTGGATATGAAAACTTCATATCTCGAGCAACAACTTCAAGATCTTCAAAAATCAGGTAGGATTACAATGAGAGTGTATGACTCACTACTCTGAGGTCTTCGAAAAGCTGTCGAGAAAAGACTGGAGGATCTCGATGCTCAGGCAAAGAACTTCATTGATTTCGAAACTAGAATTGACCGGACTCTCGGGATGGCCGACTCATGAAAGTCAAGAGACAAACTACAGAAAGGATGACTTAGGTTGGGTAAACATTCCCTTGGACAAAAAAATGAAATATGATTAGATTCAGGAAGCATGTCATTGACATAAGTTTGTGATGCAGGAGGCACCGCAAACTCTCCATATGTTTGGAAGAGTAACCAAATGGAGGAGGACACAACTCTATGTCGTGAGAACAATTTCCTAATGTCATACTAGATCCCAATGCTTAACGAACAAATAGAAGGATGTGCTTTGTCCAAGGGTGACTATCTTTGCTACCGAAAAAAGAATGTATATTTCTTGTCCCCTCTTTTTGGAATATTTGATTTTTTTGTCTTTTTCAATTTTTAAATGAGCTTGAAAAAGAATAAAAGAATGCTACGTTACAAAGGAGAAACGAGTTTCATGAGTAGGCAAACTGGTTCCAAGTGAATGGAACATACTAATGCTCATGGCAAGGAGACATGTGCAGGATAAGGACACTCGGGGAAAATTTCTCCATGGGTCAAGGTGTCAGATCGCAAAGGAAAAAAGTGTTGCAAGGTTTGCGTATAAGGAATGATTCAAAGGTTTAGTTGAGAGCAACATGGAGCCGACATTAGAAAGACGCAAAAATGAGACCCGCAATGCGATTAAACATGACATAGTAATACCCCTTCTATGGAATTTTTTACGAGCCCAGAGAAGGTAAGCTCGACAATTTTTCATATTTAGAGAGTCTGAAAAATGTTAAAGAAGACTCTAGGGAGTACCTTTTTCGTAGTTAGTCCAATCAACTCGAAAAAAGGTTAAACTTACACCAAAAATACATCTTTTCAAAACCATTTTAATGAGTGTAACAAAGACAACATCACTCGACAATATTTTCAATTTTACGGAGTTTGAAAAGAGCTTAACTATGGACTCACAACATTTTTCTGAGTTTAGTCTCCTTAGCCCGAGAAAGTATAAAAGTAACTGAGGAGAAATCTCTCAGCGAGACAAATCTCCTGAGGCGTACCTTTTTCCGTTATAATATACTGTCTAGAAAAAGAGTTAAACTCATGCCAAGTATATTTTCTTCTGTACCAATTTAACGAGTGTGAAGGAACAAGGTCACTAGACGATCTTTTCAATTTTAGGGAGCTTAACTATGGACTCTAGGGGGTTCCTTTTTCATGAATAATATCCGAGGCTCGAAAAAGGTGATAAATAAAAACTAAGGAGAATGTTTCTTTTTCAAAAATTTAGTCCCTCAGGCCCGAAAAAGGGTTAAAATTATGCCTGAGAATACTCTTCTAGCGAAATGAAGTTCCTAGAGCATACCTTTATTCATAAAATTAGCCATCCAGACCGAAAAAGGGATAAACTACCATCGGAAAGATGTGCCTTCAAATTTGAGTTTGACGAGCGTGAAGGGAAACAAGATCGCTCAACAATCTTTTCAATTTTAGAGAGTCTGAAAAGGGCTTAAAGAAGATTCCATGGGGCTACTTTTCTCAAGTAATCCAGATGAGAACGAAAAGAATAAATATAGTCTCGTTGGATGTTTCTTTCTAATTTTAAAGCAAGCTTGGAGGACAACAAAGTGTGCTCATTAGGGAGTCCCGAGGGTAAGGCCAAGAATGATTATTAGCAAAAATAATGAGGCTTCGATATGCATCCATGGCGGGACTAATTGAGGACTCCCAAGCCTATAGTCAAAACTAACAGCATGGACACCAAAATTCAACAAAGGATCTACCTAGGGAATCCATGTAGAGGTAGGCTCTACCACCTAATTTCGACACTTCTAAAGCAACAAAGAAGATTTTGTGTCACACTTTGGTGGGGTTGAATTTATGATAAAGAGGAAAAGACAATGAGATGCAGAAAGTGGGAATGAAACCCTAACTTATATGAAAAAGTTGGAAAAAATTACTTTTACCAAAGGATGACGAAAATGTAACCAATCCCAAAAAATAATCACCAAATCGAAAGGAGAAAAGTACCAGAACGACTAATAGATAACTCATAAGTGAATTCGAGTAGCCACCAAGCCAGGAACAACGACAAAGGGAACCAAAAAGGGGGAAAGAGGGCCAACAAAAGTCTATAAATAGAAGTGGACAACTCATTTTCACCATTTCAAATTGGAAATTGACAAAAAGGTCAAAAACCCCTTTCGTCAAAAGAATGGATTCTTGGAGCTACATTGGACGAAACAACCTTCTACTTGGACCAAGTAAGTACAAACAACTTCTTCTTGCATTTCAATTCTTCCCTTTTAAGTTAATTTTATGTTTGGGATGGGCGCACCCTTGTAAAAGGATCACGCCTACGTGTATGTGGGTTGTCCAAGGCCAACCCGTGTATGTACTCGGGCAAGAGAATAAACAACCCGAGTACATATGCGACTATGTAGTAAACAACCCGCATACACCTCCCTTTGTAAAAAAAGAAAGTATTAACTCCTCTCCAATTTTTCATGTGATAGGATGTATGTTCACTAGAGGGAGAGAGAGAATGAGGAGCTTGATATCTTGGTCGAGGAGGACCCTATGGCCATCGTCGCACTAAAACAATGTGGTTTATGGAAATTCTTCCAGTGTCTGTTTATGAGGGCACAATTGAGGCTAATTAATGCTCTTGTGGAGTATTGGAATCCCAGTGAATAAGATTTTATGCTAGAGGGTCAATCAATGACCCCGACTACAGAGGACATCTACTTTCTAACTGGCCTCTCAAGAAGAGGGGAACCAGTCAACTTGAGTACCTTTCCTCTAGGGCCGCTCAACAATGAGGATTATATTAGCATGTATTGTGAGGATGGTACTGAGAAAGTGGGTTCTCAAGTGTCAATCCACAAGATCACCATCCTCTCTCTACGAGTGATCATACTTCTTATCGGGCGTATTACTGGATTTGTGGCACTCCATCAGGCCTAACATGCACATATTCATTGTGCAATTCAGTGTTTGGAGGCAACAATATTTGATTGGAGTACCACCATGCTTGTATGCATGAAGAGACAACTCACAGAGTGTCATAGGCATACCAACAAGAACTTTAGGTTTGGTACCATTTTATGTTCCTTCTTCTTCAAGAGGGTGCCCAATCTCAGTCCCAGAGAGACAGTACGGGGGCATGTATCATCCTTCCCAACAATGAGCAGGTGGGCAACTTTACTACCTAGACAGGGTGGAGGGAGGACTATAGAGGCCTTCGATGACAATTTTTTTGACTGGTGGGCACGTCAGGTCCTGGTTATCAAGGATTACCCCTATGCAGGGATCAACTTCCTCAGAGATCCAGACATGCATGTGCCTCTCGACGAAGAGCATGGCGAGATAGTTAACATATATTTTTTGAAGTTTATTCAATTTTTAATTTTCATATATAACCTTTTTATGTGTGTGTAGAGTACTAACTCGTGAATTTGTTATGTATAGATGTGGGGCCTGTTCGACTGACAGACTTCGTTAGGAATTTACATCATGCTCGACTAGAGGTAGGACCAACAACAACAGTAGGAACAACAACTATGGGAGGACCCCCAGTCGAAGAGGCTGATAGAGTATTACGACGAGTGGAGCGAAATATCACTGCTCTCACTCGTGTTGTTCCTATGGCTGAGATCAAGGATCTCCCCTCGGCTATGCAGCCACACGTAGTAGGGGTGCCTCATACTTGGGTCTAGTTGTTCTGACATATTGCAAACATCGTCGTTCACTATAGCAGGGCCAATAGACCTCGACCTTAGATAGTGTTAGACTATTTATGTGCCGAGGGCACTTTTTGTACTATATTTTTGAGGGCCTAAGCCCAACGATGTAGATCGATGAATTTTGAGGCTTTCATGCCCACTTTTATACTCATAACACTATTTTTTGGACACACACACACACACACACATATATACATATTTATTGCTTTATGGATAATTTTTTTTACAAATGTATTTACATGTGTATTTGTGTGGTTTTCTATTTATATGTGAGCAACATGCCAATCTAAAACTTGATTAGCTAGAGTATCTGTTAAATGATCAAATATCCTAGGAACATGGATATAAGTAATGTAATCAAAAGATCGTTCTAAGAGGCGTACCCTAAGGAATCTTCGATGAAGAGTGGGATCATAAACGCGGTAAATCCCATTTAACTGGGACACAACCAGCTGAGCATATAAGTAAACCCGGAGGCGAGAAATGCCATGTGAAAAAGCATCATGTAGAAATTCTATCACTGTGCTGTACTCGACAACATTATTGGTTGTGTCGCCTAGAAAAATACCTCTGGAAGATAGAAACTAGCCTCCAGGTGTGAAAATCACCCAAGCTATGGAAGCAAGCCTCCGAGTGTGTCGGCTAGTGCCGTCCACAAACCCAAAGTAAACCTCTGATTCACTTGACATATACCACAGTGAAAAAGAAGACATAAATAACTGCACATCCACAAGACAAAAAATACAAAAAAAGATATTAGAGACTATACATATATACAAGAAGCCACCTAGGTGACCAACCTAAGAGTAGTACTTCTTAAGGTAGAGCCCATTTCTAGGATCCACCAAAGCATTTCCCTCAAAATAAAAAAGATGGTAAGTGCCCTTCTCTAATACCTCTTTCACAATGAAAGGTCCGAACCACATGGGTTTGAAATTTCCTTCCCCCAGGGGATCTTTGTCTTGATCATAGACCAGGACAAGATCGCCTTTAGAGAGAATACGAGGGTGACCAAACCGATCATACTGACACTTGAATCATTGCTTATGAGACTCGTTGGCTAAGGCCACACCATGAAACTGCTCATCGAGTTACTCGAGATATAGAAGGTTTTCTTCAAGTGACGAAGTGTCTGGAAGTAACTCCATTGCCAACTTTAAAGAAGGGATCTAAATTCAATAGGTAAGACTACTTCTAGCCTATATACGAGTTGAAAAAGTGAAAAACCGATGGTAGTCTTCACAGACATTAGATAGGCCCACAATGTTGAATACAACATCAAATCCTAATTTGACTTGGCAGAATTGATCATCCGTTGAAGAATAGTCTTAAGAGACTTATTCACAGCTTCAACCTGACCATTTTCTTGCGGGTAGTAGGGTGAAAAATGTTCCTGTTTGAACCCGAGATTTGATTTTAATTCAATCATCATTCTATTTTGGAAGTGACTGCCATGGTCAGTGACAATATCCTTCAGGATACCGAGCCTTGCTACTATCTGATTAAAGATGAAACGAGTCACAGTTTCTCCATCATTGCTAAACGTCGACATAGCTTTGACCCACTTTGTGAGGTAGTCTACTGCTACAATGATGTAACGATGCCCCCCGTTTGAATCCGGGTGACATGTAGTAAATTCAATCCCCCACTTGGTGAAAGGACCAACATCAATGACTGGAAACATAGGAGCAGGGTGTGCCTGGATCTTCCGACAAAAGATCTAGCACGGGTGGCACTTCTTGACTACCTCCACACAATCCTTGATTAATAAGGGCCAAAAGTAACCCAGACATAGCATATTTTGGGTTGTTTCCAATCCAGACAAATGACCTCCACATGCTCTGGTGTGACAGTCATTCAGAATGAGCTCTGCTTCTTCGTGTGTGAGACATTGTCGAAGAATGCAATCTATGCCTCGATGATACAAAGTGTCATTGAGTATAAGATAGTTTCACGCTTGATGTCGAATTCGTTGATGCTCATCGCGAGAAGTAGAAGCGGGGAAATTCAAATTATGGAGATACAAGAGCATATCTCCATACAAGGGGTTTGAAGATGCAATTAGAAAAATATCTCCATTGATGGGTGACTCTTTGGGCATAATATCACTAGACTCAAGCGAAAGCTTCGAAGTTAGTTCAACAAAGACCAATGACTTTTTGGATTTTGTAGAAATAAAATCCAAGTCAAACTCTTGTAGGATAACTATCCATATAATGATCTTTCCTCCAATGACTCGTCGTGTTAACATATATTGGAAAGGGTTGACGAAGACAATGACGATGGTCTTGCGAAGCAAAATATAGTGACAGAACCATTGGACAACATGGAAAACTACCAAAGCAAGTTTCTCAACATGAGAGTAGTTGAGTTCTGGTCCAACCAGGCCTCGGCTAAGGTAATATATAACGTGCTCTTCAGGAATGTCATCTTCCTAGACAAGGACCATGCCGATGGTCGACTCCGCATCAACCAAATACAACAAAAAATCTCTGTTATAATCAGGAGGCCGAAGTAGAGGGGAGGATGTTAGGGCACATTTCAATGCTTCAAAAGAGTGCTGAGCAGCTTCATCCCAACAATGTGTGACCCATTTTTTCAAAATACGCATGAACCCTTTATTGATCTTGACATAATTAGCGAAAAAACATCGAAGAAAATTTGCTTTCCCCTGTTAGCTTTGAAGCTGGGGTATTTTGCATGGGGGAGGAAATTGAACTATTGCCTCAACCTTGAGAGGATTGACCATGATCCTTGTTGTTAATATGATGAAACCTAAAAGATGACCCGACGTCACACAAAAACTTCACTTGTTAGGATTCAAGCGAATTTGATAGTAGCGACATCACACAAATATTAGTCATAGATGGGCAGGATGATCATATCTCTTGTGACAATGTGATGCTAGATCATTGAGGTATGCATCGACTATGTGTTTGAGGTCGTGAAAAGTGAACGACATGGCCCTTTGAAAGGTAGCTTAAACATTCTTCAAACCAAAAGGTATCTTTCGATACGCGAAGGTGCCCCAAGGACAAATAAAGCCATTTTATGTCGATCCTCGAGTTTGATTTGAATCTGATTGTATCCCGAAAAACCGCCCATGAATGAAAACCTGCACATTCATCGACAATATGATTGATAAATGGCGTTGGAAAAAAATTCTTTCATGCAAGACTTGTTTAATGCGCGGGAATCCATACAAACGTGAATCATGCCCTGTTTCTTGTTGATAGGAACCATGTTTGACACCCATTCTATCATTTGTACGGGGTAGATAAAACTGGCTTTGAGTAGTTTCTATACTCATTCCTTGATTGTTGCTTCTTTTTGAGGATAGACCAAATGAAGTTTCTATCAGACTGGTTTGGCATCAGGATAAGTTGTGATTTTGTGTTCGATAATTCGTGGGTTGATGCTTGGCATCTCCTTGTAAGACCAAGCAAAAATGTCTCAAAAATCCTTGAATAAATTGGTGTAAGTTCAAATCTCTTTGGGGGAGAAATACGCTCTGACGAAAACATTCTCCACAATGCTAAGGGTTATCGAGATATCGATTGGAATCATTTTAGCAATGTTTTCCATGTTACCCTTAGTGTAGATTCCATGCGTAGCCAGAGGATTGATAGGACAAGGGTTATCTCCATTCATGGTCAAAACAAAATCTCCCACCTCCACTCTCCTAACCTCGGGAAGAAAATAAGATCTATGATGTAGATCATCCCAAGGTCTGTTGAGACCAGTCATTGCCTCGAGAATCACCTTTTCAGAGGGAAATACCAAGTCTAAAGGATCTTTAGTGGCAAGAGAATCTTGAGCCCAAATAGGCTCGAGAACTGGATCTAACTCTTGTGAGGGAGCCAGATCTAGGTTGGTTGAGGCTTGCTGGACAATGTTGTACACAACCTTAGCTGCGAATAAGGGCATGGCCATGCCAAGGTGCTCTATCCCTTCCATCGAAGCCAGTGGGGAAGGTAAAGTCCACGGTTCATGAAAGTAGCTCGTTCTAAAAGACGACACTTGAAATATTGCAATGCTCGGCTGGTTGGGAACAACCGATATAAAATTTACATCGTTGGAAGGCGAAGGGTAATCAAAAGTTCCCATCAATGATGAAAAAAAATCAACACCTAAGTTCACAGTACCAGGTTGTGGGTTATCAATCATCGGGACCGTGGAAGCCTCCAATGAAGGGTTAGGATGAGAAAATGACAATTGGTCAATGGTCGCAATTCAAACCTCATGCAGAAAGCACAATACCCGAAAAACCTTGGCAACCACCGCATGCATCGCATAAGTCCAACTCCATCCAAACAAAATATTGTATTCGAGAGGCACATTGAATACTTCAAATTCGACACACATAGTTTTACCCACTAGCTGCACGGGAAAGGAATGAATTATTCTGTGTGGTCTAAACGATAGATCGTCAAAAGTCGTAAGCAAAGTGGGAGACAGAGACAACTCAGGTTGGCCAATGGCCTTCCAACATGCTAACGACATCACGCAAGTCAAGGAACCCTCATCAAACACCATACGAAAAATGTTCCATGTCAACTATTTTTTCATGTATTCCACTACTATATGAAAGGAGACGTGGTGAGGAAGACGAGTTTTTAGGTCGGTTGGATCGAAAATGATTTCTCCTAGGTTACTAGTCTCTGCCGCTCCCAAGGCGTACAACAAATATTTTCTCTGTGAGGGGAAAATCTAGAGGACCTCTAGAGCAGACATCACATAATGGATCTGTGTCGGATCCTCCACGACAAAGTAGTTCTGAGTGGACCTCGCATTTGGATTATGGGAAACCTTCTTAAACACACCTTTAGGGATGCGAGACATTGTTTCACCCACTTCCTTCTCAATTTGGATAGGATTCAATGGGTTAGTGGCCTCCTTTCCCTTCTCGAAAGATTCTAGCATTCCATAGTCATGAGTCATGGTCGATAAATGAGAATCAACATTCATCATGTAAATGTTTGTAGCTGGGTTGTTATTGGTAGGCGCGGGGGGTTCTTGACTGCCCCCTATCGTGTTTGTGGATGAAGAAGCCTAAGTCATTTTTTTCCCTTGTGGAAAAGGGTTCGTCAACATAGCAGGCTGCTACTGCGCTAGTAGCTTCTGAGCTTCTGCAAGCCGAGGGCATAGGTGAGTCGAGTGGTCTTTCGCGCAGATATTACACGGATACTTCGACTTCTTGTTCTCAGTTTTTCCCCCGCTAGCATTGTTGGTAGTATTTTTATCCCCTTTACCCTTTTTATTTCATTGTTTCTTCTTTCCCTCGGTCTGCTAGTTAGCCTTGGGATTCATCGACTTCACACTGTGTACATCCAACGTTTGGGTAGCAGAGACAACCAAACTAGGAGTCTTGATGGCCATACTCTATTGTATCGACAATTGTTGCAAATGATTTGACAACCGATCTGTGGACTTGCTTTGTGCTGATCCCACAATGCCATCAACATGGGGCCTAGAATTTTGTTTCGCCTTATCAAGTGTAGACTGTGGCACATCTGGAAAGATCTCATAGAGCATGTTAGATTGAGAGTAGATTAGTTCTAGTTGTTGGGATCTCATAATAGCCTCCTCTTATGAAAACACCCCGGATGTTGCTACGTCTTTGGATATACAGGGAACCAAAGACTTCAAGAACCACTCAAGCAAGAAAGCAGGAGGGACCTTGAGCTTAATCAAGGTATTTCTTCACAGCCATTTTCAGATATGATTAGAGATGTGGTCAGCCTTGGTTTTCTCAAAGTTGGCTACCAGTTCGATGTCGACATCATATCTCATGGGTAACTATAAATAGTTCAAGAAGACCATCGCCAAGTCATTAAAGTAAGAGTACATCGAGTCATTGAGTTCAATATACCACTTCGCAACACCCCCTATAAGAGTGCATTGAAAAAGGCCAAATTGAATGGAGTCGTCTTTCAACGAGTTTGACGAGCACCACAAGTGAAAGGTAGTCACATGATCACCTGGATCTTCACCAGGCTTGCCCTCAAATTTTAGAATATCCAAAGGGAAATTAGTCGGCATGGGGGGACAACACGGATTGTGACAGATCAGGTCATTCAATAATCTCGAAAAAATCTGGAAAATGCAGGGTTGCCAGAAAGGGTAGTTTCGGTTGTGAATTATTTATAGGAAAATAGGGCCCTAGATTTTGGCTGGCACTAGGTTTCTAGGAAAAGTTGGACTATTGGCCAGGGTTTTGGTAGAATCCGTGGTCTTGACCAACAAAAGGAAATTGCATATTTTGAGGCATAATCAACTGACTCCCAAAATTGGACGACATAGCCTGAGCAGGGATTGCTCCCTACATTGTGTTCCAAGTACCTTGGTAGGGGATGCCCCCAGCCGATCCGCCTGGAATAGGTACAGAGCCTTGCCCGGGGTTCCATTGAGTATGGAAGGGGTTACCCCTAATCGACATTCCTTGCGAGGGAAATGAGCCTTGCCAAGGATTCAAAGACCTTGTGTGGATTATACTCAAGTCGTCGCTCCTTGTGAAGGAATGGTACCTTACACCAGGTTCTGTTGACCAAAGTTGGGGTTGCCCCCAGCTGAGAAAGTGACTGAAGAAAAAGCGTTGTTCCCAAATGCACCAAACAAAGAGAATGGCATATATCTCACCATCGTTGTATAAGAGGAAGGTCCTAAACTACCTCCACCGAACAAGCTATAATTAGCGTTAGGCCCAATTGGTTGCTGAAAATTGTCACCGAGCGAAGGGGACGGAGGAGGTATATGACCCCCACCATAAGTAATAGCATTAAAAGGGGCATTAGTTCCCGTGTTTGACCCTTGCAAGGGAGCGTTGGAGCTCCCTGCCCCAAAACCCATGGTCCGTAAGGTAGAATAAGTAAGAACTGAATTCATATCAAAGTTGGGCATCCCATATGAGAAGGGAGCACCTGTCGCGTTCTGAGCAAACAAAACATTGGTCAAAGATGTTAAAGGTATTAAACCACTGCTCGAAATCATGGGAGTTGGGACAACTGAGGTCCTGATTGGCGAAGGTGGGGGAGGAGGTAGGATGCCCCCTCTAGTAGTAGTCGTAACTAGAATACGAGGAATCCTAGACGAAGTAGCAACATTTGCTTCCATTTCCAATCGTTGAAATAACTAGCGCTCAGAATATGTCACCTCGGGAAGGACAATACAAATCAATATTGGCGTCGACAAGTCGAAAATCAGAGGATTTGCTGGTCTGAAACCTTTAGTCTCAAGGTCAGAAATGATAGATTTTTCCGGAGCTAGATAATCTCCTCTCGAAGTAGGCTTGGTCACAGTTTCTTGCTGCCCGGTCGCTTCAAATAATCCTTCTTGATCAAGTCTTCACCTCGACGGTGGCAGAGGTGGATCCAAAGTAACTAGTGACAGGCCCTGAAGCCTTCGCGACCGACAAAGCTGTTGATCTTCCACTTTGTGAAATGATCAATTGAAAGAGTAATCCTTGACTTGCGTAGAACACAAAGCACACACTAAAATTTTACTAAAGATAAATCAAGAAATCAACTAACTAGTGGGAAGGATGGTTACGCCAATCGACACTAGAGAAACTAACCAGTGCAAGTGCAACTCGAACACAGAAGCACCCTACAGGTATACTTTGTGAAGCACAATCTGACGTCCACCCTAGGTACCATGGTATACCCTCGCAATCACCTGTGTAAATCCGTAAAATATGGGCAACTAGGTTTCCAACTTGCAGTTAGTCACCAGGCGGGTACAGTTGATAGTCAGGCAGATCGTAATGAGCAGGATAACAAGTCTGAAGCCCTTCAAGGGTGCCGAAAGAAATTGGTCTGGAAGACAACTGAGGATCTCGAACGGATTCAAGGTCCACGAAGCTCCGTAAAAAAATGTGATCGGTATTGTTCCCGAGAAATACCCTCAATATACAATCCCCACTACGCTTAGTCCGGATTTGGAGGGGTTATCTCCTCTTCCTTTCCTCACGCGACCTCGTGTTTATCCCTTGTGTTAGAGGGGGGTCTCGAATAACTCTTACGACACTGGACTCAAGACACTCCCTATCTCTGACTCCAATGTTTGTTTTAAAATGTCCTTGAAGATTTTCCTCTTCACACCTAATTCAAGGCCCTAAAACCCTAAACTAGTCGATGAACCCTACAAACAGAAAGTCTAATATATTTTAAGTTAAGTGTTAATTTTAAGGCTTGATTTATGCAAAGGGTGCGGTCGTGCAACTGATGGTGTTATGAATAGACAAATAAGGAAGAGAACTTTAAAGCATTTGAAAGCAAAAAGATACTTCGAAATTAAATCAAAGCTTGTAAAACTCTTTTTAAAATTCAAGTTTTCTAAACAATGTTTCAAGATCTTGTAATTAAAAGTTTCCTAAAAGGTGCTTTCGTTTGACTAAGAAAAACTACTTGTATTTCAGGAAATCAAAAAGAACTTTGAAACAAAGACTATTTTTCTTCTGCAAACAACAACCTTGACTACTTTACCAAACTAAATGCAAGAAAATAAATTCCTTTTTTTTTTTCCGAATTGCTTTAACAAGAAAAACTGAAGTAATTTTTTTTTTTTCGTTTTTCAAATCAAGAAACAAGAACATAGAGAAAACCGAAACCAAGATTGACAAAGACTCTATGCCAACTGCGTAAACGCAGGGATTCAAACAAGAAACCAAAAGGAGGATCACATGGAGCGTACACCTCTTAGACTTTTCAAAAATAAAAAGATTAGGCAAACTGACAAGGAAGGGAAAGCTGGTATGCACTTTGTAAGTGACCAAAAACCATTAAAAGACTAAGTAAACTTTATTGAAACTCAAAAGGCAATCAAGAAGCCAATTAAAAACCCAAAAAACCTTCCTATAAAACCCTAGAGAGAATCCCCAGTGGAGTCACCAATTCTGCTAGCGGGAAAATCCCCCTATAAATATATTAGGGTTCTAAGTATAAATAGAGCAAATGACTCCCTAAAAGTCAATATAATTTCTACACTACCGAAAACATTCCAAAATAGATGAAAATAAAACAATGAGAGAGTAAATCAGAAATCGTACCTTTTATCCAACATTTGGTGCAGATCTCCTCAAGCTCTATAGCTCCCAAGGATGCAAGTCTTCACCCAAAGATGACCTGCATCCACAACTAGGAAAACAAGGCTATAATCATGCTATTTATATTCATCAATTAGGGTTAGATATAAATTCTTATGTATAAATCAAATAAAAGACATAAAAATCATCATTTGGGACATGAAAAAGAGATTATTTTATTCAATAATCAAAGATTGAAGCTTACAACCTTTGCAAGTCAATTCTCCGTGAACTTGGTCTATGATCCTCTTGAAAATGCTCCAAGTGCACCTTTGAAAATAATCTTCTCACAATCTACTGATCACCTCAAGGGAAGGGAATGGATTGTATGGGAGAAAAGGACTAGAGAGGGAATGTTGAGGCAATAACTCACAAAAGGCTGCAAATGCTTGGGCAAAGAAGGAAAGGGAATTTGGGCAGAGTTTCACTGTTCTAATGCTTGATTCTGGAATGAGACCCCAAGACCTCGTTTTATATGAATTGGTTGTTTAACCTCCATTAACCCGTAAATTCCACCGATTTCTTTGCAACTTTTTAATTTTTACAACTTTTGGAGGTATACATGAGTTGTTTAGTGTGTAGCAAGTGTATGTATGTGGGATGTCTAGCATGCATCAAGCATATGTATGCGGGCAGTAATGCAACATGGCACGTACATGCTCTAAAAATGGTTTTTAAAATAGAGTTCCTCAACAGTGGTTTGGCAAATTATGCAAGTAGGAAGGCCAATGCCACATATGCATGAGTAGGGAGTTTTAGGGCTATAACACTTATATATCATCTCTATCTAAGTTTTGCAATCTAAAGTTGTATTTTCATTCATTATGTCTCTTTTTCATTTGGATGGAATTGTGTTAGGTGTTTCCCAATCCAGAAACGATGAAGATAATTCTAATGATCATTTTCCAAGAACAACATTGACTATCAAAACTATTGTATTTTTAACAATTTGGAACCTTTTATATGGATTTAAACACAATATCTCAAACTTCTACATAGCATCATTTGACACATGCATATATTCACATGTAATTTCTCCTTTCTTCTTTTATTTTCAGATTCACTTATGTAGTCTAGATATTATTTACTTGATTGTCTAGTAATTAATTAGATTATTTTCTTCCCTACCTCTCCATATATCCATTGATTACAATAAATCATTGTTTTGTTTGTTTTATAAATATATGAGAAAAAATATAGCAATGATGATAAAGATGAGGTAAATCTCTTCCAAAGAATATATTTTTTATACATTTAATGCTTTATATAAATTAACATATTTTTCCTATGATATACTTCACATATTTTTTTAATTATTATGTAGGAATTTTTTTTATACATTTAATGCTTTATATAGTTAACATATTTTTCCCATAATATACTTCACATATTTTTTTAATTATTATGTAGGAAAATTTTGATGCACATGATTTACATCAACATATTCATTGTCCTCCTCCTATCATCATTAATGAGTCGAACAATGACTACCCAGTGATAAGGATAATAATGATGAAAATAATTGTAATGATGAGGAGGAAAAAAATGAGGTTAGTGATAATCATAATCATAATGATGATGAATATGAGGAGTAGAAACATGATGAGGATCGTGAGGACATTTTCATGTCCAGTAATGTGTCTTAATAAATATAAGTGGTGATTGTAATAGAATCTATATGGATGAAAATCCATGATTCACATCACTAAGAAAGTGTCGTTTATATTCTCATCAATAAATAAATCACTTTGGGAAATATTCCCTTCACTCTTTCTTCATGATCTGAAATCCAAAGCTTTCTAGCTTATTTCGAGTTTTGTTTCTTAATTAAAAACTCATGTTTTTGTTTATATTTCTTGTTTGTTGCTTCATCATTTCTACAACTATATATATATATATTAACTACAAACAAAATAATGATCCTAGAATGTTGAAGAGGACATGTATTCTTATACAAAATATAATCTACTTTATGTCATAAATATAGAAGATTGATTTCTCTTTCTCGTGCACACATGTTCTTTTTCTCTGATTAACCCTAGTTCCCATTATCCTTAGTATAGGGCGTTTAAGCATACTCATGATGTCATGGGGAGGCTCTCATCCTCTTCTTGACTTTGATTCTAAAGTGACAACTTTCCATCGACCGGTCTCCTCTCTAGGGAAATTCATCACCAAGCCAATCCCATCTCGTTTTGTGAAGAAAATCTTTCCATTGCTCGAGGTTCATCTCCCTTCCCCTGCCCCAAGACATACATCTCTAACCTTTACTAGAAAATGACTCATTGGTCAATGCACAGGGGTATGTCCCTCCCCGTGCTTGATGGAATCAAGTCTACAATGAAACTAGTAGACCCTCATCATTGGTGAGCTCAATCATTTCTTCTGCAGTCAAGGGTTTTATGCTTTTTTATTTGAACATAAGGAAGATAGGGATCTGATCTTTAGAAGCGGTCCATACTTCTTCATCTCCCACAGTATATATTTAAATAGATGGAATCTTGACATTGATTTGAAAGTAGACATCCCCTTTGTTATTCCCATTTTGGTTAAATTGTCACATTTTCCCCTTCATTTCTTGGCGGGGGGGATGCCCTAAAAAGCATTGGAAATGCCCTAGGTAAATACATTGACAAATAAAAACCCAAGTATAGGATGTATGCCTATGCCAAGATACGTGTTGAAGTTGATATGGAAAAAGGACTGCCTGAAGACATACGATTAACTCTAGAGAATTGGACCCATGTGCAACAATTGGATTATGAGTAGTTTCCTTTTAAATGAAAAATTTACCATGGATATGGCCATTTTGCAAAAGACTGCAAAACAAAATAGCTAGAGAACTCAATAAAAATAAAAAAGGGTGAGGTTTGGAAAATTGTGAAGAAATAAATGCATCCCCATAACAGAACCAACTTAAGCTTGGTGCCTTCTTCCAAACATCATTCAGTTTCCTCTCTCCCCAATTCTGGATTTGGCTCAGGTCAACCTTAAAATCCTTGATTTGATAGTTCTTCTCAAGAACCTCCCTATGGGACTCTCTCGACTTCCAATAGTTTTGAGGATTTAGCTTTAGTGCTTGAGAATCAAGGGAAAGATATATCAACACATAAGTATATTTTGGAACCAGTTCTTTCTTCACAAAAATTTAAACCCTTTCACTTTTTGGTTGATCTGAATCCAAACCATGAATCTGAAGAAGAGTAAAAGAATTTGGATGGACAAGAGGAGATTTATCATATGATTGAAGAAGTCATAGTACAACCCTCCATAATACAAACTCACAAGAAGGTGCAACAAGCTTTAGATAAAGGGGAAATTAAGGAAGAAAGGACTATTAAGAAGCCAGGAAGGAAAATACAAAAGAGTGTTAGGGAAGAGACAACCAATAGGGAAAAGGAAATGGAGCACAATAATCCATAGAGAACATGATTGGAAGCATGAAAATTCAAGGAAGCATAGGGGTAGAACACCAAGTACCTCAAGAAACATTCGGGGGACACGATCATACATTTATTTCATAAAAAATCTCAAGCAAGGAGAAAGAGAAATAATTTCAGAGAAATTCATTTTGATGATGGAAAATGAGTATAAGACTTTAAAACAGTCAAGGAAACAACTTGATCCCACTTTGAATACCTATATACAGCTAAAGAACGGGAAAATAAAGAAAAAATGAGTGAGATGTTAGAGCACATTCTAGCTATGGTGACCAGGCGTTGTAGTCCAGGAAATTGAGGCAAGCATCCAAGAGAGAGACTAAATTGTAACAAGAACATCCAAAAACACGTGTAACCCAAGAAAGAAGGAGATATTTATGGGAAGGATATCCAACCACATTTTTATTCCTTCTTAATGAGTATTTATACGTAGGAAGGATATTTGGAGAAGTTATACCTGCTCCAACTAATCCTTAGTTAAGTATCTTTATCCTTTATTACACATAGAATTTACTTGGTTTACATTAGACTTAGGCTAATATTTATAATAATACATATGTATGATGACAATTAGGGCCTAAAAGGTCCCCTCAACATCTCCCCCACACCCAAATCCTTGCTCGTCTTGAGAAAGTGTGTAGATAACTAATGACTTGTTACTCTTTATCCTTCATCTTCAATCTGGTAGATGCCTATGCAATTAGTGAGTCTCGCAATGATTTTGTCCCACCCAAAAATGGTCTTCTTGATCCTATTGTTAGACTTCTCTTTGGTGCCTTCAAAGTGGTGAGTGGATCATCCCAGGCTCATCTCGCACCTGCACAACACCCTCTGGTGGAGCTCCATGCTTCGACCAACCTACCATTTATCTACTTGTTGGCTTCTGAAGTCACAAATCATGAACTATTTTGCAACTTTTATACCAACCTACCCTTTCACTTTTTGGTTGATCTGAATCCAAACCATGAATCTGAAGAAGAGTCGAAGAATTTGGATGGACAAGAGGAGATTTATCATATGATATAAGAAGTCATAGTACAACCCTCCATAATAAAAACTCACAGGAAGGTGCAACAAGCTTTATATAAAGGGAAAATTAAGGAAGAAAGGACTATTAAGAAGCCAGGAAGGAAAATACAAAAGAGTGTTAGGGAAGAGACAACCAATAGGGAAAAGGAAATGGAGCACAATAATCCATAGAGAACATGATTGGAAGCATGAAAATTCAAGGAAGCATAGGGGTAGAACACCAAGTACCTCAAGAAACAATTGGTGGAGGACCTACACCATAATACGAATAATGATAATGGTCTCCTAGAACAACTAAGGGTTGGGTAGTTAAAAAAAGGAGGAAGCTCTAAAAGACTTGAATAAGATGGAAAATCTCGATGTAATGTTAACCCATGAGAAAAAAATGATGAAAAAGAAGTATTTCTTGTTGGAAAAAGACAATGGAGGAACAATGAAGGAGTAGTGATTAGTTCAAGGGGAGAATATAGAGGCATTTGCACTATGTAGAACTCCTTAAAGATTGAATTGGTTGCATTCTACACCTCATAGCATTGGATTATGTCACATCTTATTCATTTAGAATATAGTAAGACCTTTACTCTTTGTTATGCCTATATGCTTGTCAGATATTTGGAATAAATTGGATGCTGGGAGCCCTATAGGACTACAAATACCATATCTCAGTAAATCAAAGTATAGTGGTAG
Organism: Picea mariana; assembly: GCA_032191745.1. Lineage (NCBI taxonomy): Eukaryota > Viridiplantae > Streptophyta > Pinopsida > Pinales > Pinaceae > Picea > Picea mariana. The sequence goes on along the minus strand of JASDQU010683839.1, from coordinate 48,608 downwards.
GGGATTTTAACACGGTCCTTTTAGAATGGAAAAAAAGAGGCGACAATATATTTTGAGATATCATGAGAGAAAACATGGAATACCTCATTTTTTACTGGGATCTGATGTTAAACTAGGCAGAGGCAAGTATACTTGGAATAATAAAAGAATAGGACATGGCTTCATTGCAGTGCGCTTGGATTTTTTTAGTAAACAATGATTATTTTCTAAGAAATATCCTTATTTCTTCTAGGATAGTTCCTTTTGGTGCTTTAAATCACAAACTTATTGTTCTCTCTTTTGAGTCTCCAAAAAACTTTGGTCCCATCCATTTTATATTTAATCCACTTTGGATCCTAAATGAAGAGGCTGTAAAGTTGATTTCAGATACATGAAAACATCATATTTTAGGATCACCATCCTTTGTATGGGAATCCAAATTAAGGAACGTTAATCAAGTGCTCAAATAGTGGGTGAAACTAGCATATGCTCTTCCAAATCAAGAAAGGAAGGAATATCATTAACAATTGGAAGTGCTACTGGAAAGCATGAAAATAAATGAGGTAACCAAAAAAAAATAAAGGATGAAATAATAATGTATCCAAAACTACACGTTGCTTTTATAAAATAAGAAGAGGATTGGAGATTAAAATCCCAAAGTTTATGGCTAAGAGCAGGGGACACGATCATACATTTCTTTCATAAAAATTCTCAAGCAAGGAGAAATAGAAATAATTTCAGAGAAATTCATTTTGAGAATGGAAAATGAGTAGAAGACTTTACAACAATCAAGGAAGCAACTTGATCCCGCTTTGAGTACCTATATACAGCTAAAGAACAGGAAAATAAAGAAGAAAAAATGAGTGATATGTTAGAGCACATTCCACCTATGGTGACCAAGTGTTGTAGTCCAGGAAATTGAGGAAAGCATCCAAGAGAGAGACTAAATTGTAACAAGAACATCCAGACCCACACGGTCATCATAATTGACATTTCAAGCAATTCTTAGTCGATTGTTATCTTATCGACCGTGCATTCTTTTTCTATTGGAAAAATAGATTTTCCACTGGTGCTGTAGAAGGTTATATGTCTTTGTATCCATATGATATCCCATTGGCTCCCTTTTTGGGAAACATTTTTCTTCCTCGCGATTTGAGTGTGCGCTTTGCTGCTTCTGGTCGATTCATATATTTGCGTATAGTTTACTATATTGAGCAGTATCAACGGGCCATGAAAGTATCTTATGCTCGGTTGCCTTTCAATCCATCAATGCAAATCTCCATTGAATGCACGCTTGAATTACAAAGGCACCTTGCAGGGCTTGTTGAAGCAGATTTTTCTTGAGTTTTAGGAATCAAAGATTGAAAAGATATTCTTCTACAAGCATGCACTTCAATGTGCTCATTTCATTAAGGTGAGAACATGTTATCTCAGTTCGACTTCATTTAGAATTCGAACTAAAGTCAAACTTGATATTCCATGGGATCTCTTCCAAAGTCAACAAGCATATATGAAGATAATTGTCATTGCAAAAATTTATAAGCATCATTATAAGACTTTTGGGAAGATACTTTATTAGGATTATTTTTATTATGTCCCATTAGAGCTTTATTAGAAGTTAATTGATTTGAAGAATCAACCTTTCTTACTCATTAATCCAACCTTTAAAAAAATATTCAAAGCTAGGTGTCATAGATCCTTTAGACATTTCAATTGATCTATGCCTAGTTTGGATGAACATATCAAAAGAAGAAGACAATTTTTGTTCTAAAATAATTACTAGGGTTGTATCAATTTTCTTATAATATTTTCCACAATTAATTAATTTTTCATTTAGGGTTTTCATTTCAACATCTTTCAAAATCTTTAGGATATAATTTTCTTATAATATTTTCCACAATTAATTAATTTTTCATTTAGGGTTTTCATTTCAACATCTTTCAAAATCTTTAGGATATAATTCATGGATTTTATTTTCAAGATAGTAAGTAGATACATCATTAGATTTATCAAATAAACAACCTAAAGTTTTCCATACCTTAACTGAGATATCTTTAGCCTCAATATGTACCTGAAGATTATCTAAAACCGTTTGAACAACGAGTCCTCTTGCTTGATCACATAATTCTTCCCATATAACCAAGTCTTTAGCATCGATAGGTTTCTTATGTTCACCATTAACTAACCTCCATAGATCTTACTCCTGAGAATATCAATCATATTTCTCTTCCATGGAAGATAATTAGGACCCACTAACTTAGGAACATAAGCTACTTCTGAAGAAATTATATGAATAAAACAAGAAACTAAACCCTAATGCAAAAAAAGAAAAGAAGCTTATGACTAGAAGAAAATATGAATAAACTGAAATTTGTTCTTACATGTGAGGAATATCGAAGTAAGATACCCTAGATTTGAGAAAAGAGAGAGAAATCAACTACCAAATACCCTAGCTAATAAGGAAATCCATTGTTGTTGAAGAAAAAAGGTATGTATGTTGCAAAACATGATAGTACAGTTCAATGGGAGCAAAAAGAGTCGTATGTTTCCCAAACAGAGAAACCAACCTCTTCAAGCAACAATTCAACCTCTGAAAACAATAAATCGACCTCTGAAGCAGCTAATCAACCTTTCCAATCAGAAAATCAACCCACAAAAATGCTAAAAAATGCATCCGTACACTGGATTTGGAGGGAAAATGTGCCCGTACAAAAAAATGGAGGCTTTATGGTTTGTATGAGTACCATGGAGGAGGGAGACCGACACGGTTGGATAGATCGTGAAAATCAAACACAAGGGAACAAAATCACCCAAAATGGCCTCCTGAATCAAACATTATCAACTCTAGAAGAAATGGCTAGGTTTGAGAAAAAAAACTAAGCATGGTTAAAAGAACAGGTTCAGTAAACCACCAAACCTAAAAAATTCCCTAAAAACTTAAATAAATAAATAAATGCCCTAGGCTAGGCTTAGTCAAATTAATCCAAATCTGGGCAAACAAAAGCCAAATTTAACAACCAAATAGTCAATCTTAGCCGATTCATTTGTTCGAGAGACATAAGATTTAAAAAAAACTCAATCTGCGAGGAAAATGCCCAGATCTAAAGATAAGCCTTAATTGATACTAGATTTAATGACATAAGTACAAAATAAGGAGATAGAGTATAGTAACTTGCTATGATACCATGTTAAAATATTGAGACATATGACTAAACATAACAACAACATTTAATCATAATAAGAAAGAGGCAAGAGAAAAATAGTACACCAGATATGGAGGAATTACATCTCGATAATACATGTGAGATAAATGTAATTTCACCTCTTTATATAATAAATGATAACAAAAGTGTTTTACTCCATGATGAATGTGGGATAACTCTTTTACATAAGATTACAACTTCTTCCAACATAACACTAGACATAATTACCTTCCACAGTAACACATTCCATCAGGGTCCAAGGGAATGGAAAATTGATCAATATCTGGATGGATAGTATTATGTGGAATCCACCTTTTGAAACAAAAGAGGAATTTTATAATTTGAAGTAATGGTTTCTCTCAATGGAATATGTCAAACTAGCAGATATATCAGTCTGGAGTGAAGACAACAAATGATCGAGGTGGAAAACTCTATCCCCCCTGGTGAGATAAACTCCTCAACTTGATATGTTCTATATGAATCTAGTGGGATGTGCACCAATTGATATTACAACATTAGATGAAAGAGGGTGGAACTTGTCTGAATACTCAATGTTGGATCCTAAGGTTTGAATACTGCATGTGCACCACAAGTCAGCATTGTGCATGCACTTGAAAATATGCA
>JASDQU010683839.1:0-17407 GCA_032191745.1 Picea mariana | reverse complement strand
GCATGACATAGGAAATTAGTTGATACTTTTTCAACACTTATTTCATGTGCTGTTAGTGCTCCCATACCAGTGCAAATATACCAATGTAAAATACTAGCTTTGTATGAACATGCACTCAGTGATTAATTCAAAAATTAACATAGTCATAAATTAGCATAGATTTTTTTTTTATCAAAAATAATTCAGGGTTAAATCATTTTTTTTTTTATAACTGGCTATTTATGAATTAAAAAATAATCAGTTTTGGTTTAAATACAATAATTGAAAAGTAATCCATTCTGATTTAAATATAATTAATCAGTTCTGGTTTAAATATGATAAACCAGATAAATTTTAAATGAATTATTTTATTAAGAAATATTAAGTTACTTTCATCCCATTTGAAAAGGTAATACTCTTTTTTTTGTTTGTTTGATTCAATTTTTATTGAAATTTGAATTTTATTGATAAATGTTATATTCAGGTCTTAACGAATGAAAAATTTAAAAATATTGAACACGGGGCAGTTACAAACATGAAGAAAGAAGTGGATATAAACCCTTTGCCTTATCCAATTAGCCATAGCGCAAAATTATGAAGGTTTCAACCTCAATCAATTAGCATTTATATTATACTAACAAATAATCCGATAGGCTCCGGATGGTGAGCTAGTTACGCTGAAAGGCGTATATTTATTGGAGATGAGTACAATTAATCACCTTTTAATCTAAAATTCTAATTTGATGGCTAACAATTGAAAATGCTGGAATATTCTTAGTCGTCCTCCCAAATCAATGAATGTGATTTACTCTTCATAACTTCCTTGTATTTTTGAATGCATCAGTTAACCTGTTTACTTTTTAACATTTACCTAATAATATTAAGAAATTACTATACCACCATATGATTGCCACGTTTAACTGATTAACCTTTGAAATTACTACATTTAAGATTAATCACCAGCCACAACACCAACCACTTTGCGACTGTACTAGTTTACTTGCAATCAAGATTAAGTGCCTGATTTTTACATTAATGTAAATCCGATCACCTGGCTGCTTGAACACAGTTCCATTGACCCAAAAATTTTTATAGAAGAAATATTTATTTTATAACTGACCAACATATATAGACTAGCATTCAATAAATGAAGATGACAAGTCCAGAGTGCTAAAACAGCTACCTCATGGATCTGGATAGACAAATAATCCGATAGGCTCCGGATGGTTATCGGCGTTCACATGTGCTAGTTACGTCGAAAGGTGTATACTTATTGGAGATGGGTACAATTAATCACTTTTAATCTAAAATTTTAATCTGATGGCTAACAATTGAAAATGCTGGAATATTCTTAGTCGTCCTCCCAAATCAATGAAGGTGATTTACTCTTCATAATGTGATTTACATTTAACTGATTAACCTTTGAAATTACCACATTTAAGATTAACTTTTGGATTTCCTCAAGTCTATATGCGTTTCAGTTGTCCGTACGTTTCAATTCACCAGAATGTTGTCCATCCAGATAACTTTCAGCGTTCACCAACGACAACACCAACCACTTTGCAGCTGTGCTAGTTTACTTGCAGTCAAGGTTAAGTGCCTTATTTTTACATTAATGTAAATCCGATCACCTGGCTGCTTGAACACAATTCCATTGACCCAAAAAGATTTATAGAAGAAATATTTATTTTATAACTGACCAACATATATAGACTAGCATTCAATAAATGAAGACGACAAGTCCAGAGTACTAAAACAGCTACCTCATGGATCTGGATAGACAAAGGGAAAACCAATGACTTGTTTTCAGAACTGAAAACAAGAAGTTTGGAGGTCATACTTCATCTTCTCCAGGTTTGGAAGGCAGGCCAACTGTATCATAGGAGGAGGGCCGCATAGGAAAGCCAATGTCTCCTCGGATCCCTCCGGGATGTGTTCTTTCAATACTTCATGCCTAATGTAACCCAAGCTATACCTCCAACCGTCGCCTACAGACTTACTAATCACATACCACACATGAAAGTTTGAGTGCAGCCTGGCCCTCTCCTCTAATTCTTCGCGCAGGAGTATATCCTCCTCCGTTCTGTTTGCGTACACCAGAAAAATCGCCGTCTCGTCCTCAGGATCACTGAGAATAGCGTTGATCACCTGGTACATGGGAGTTATGCCTGTTCCTCCCGCCAGCATTGCAATTTTAGTCGCGAATTTGTGCTGCCCCTTGACGTTGAAGTTCCCCCGCCCCTCATACTGAATGTGACCGATGGGTCCTTTGATATGTATGGTGTCCCCTGGGCAAAGTCCTTCCAAGTATTGAGACATTAGACCACCCTCAGGGAAGTTGGGTTGGACACCTCTGTAATATATCTTTATCAGAAGATCAATGTATCCAATGTCCTCGTCATCTGAGGACACTGGAGTGTAGGCTCTCATACAGAGCTTACCGTTTATAGTTGCACACACAAATATATGCTTTCCCACTGGGAGACCTAATAATTGATCCTCGCTGGGCAAGGAAAACCTGAACACTCTGACGTCGTGGTTTACGATCTTCTTGTGCAGAAGCTTGCATGGGATCTTTTGCTTTGGATCAAGGGCTATTTGTCTCGAAGGGGCCGGGGACTCTCTTATTGGCGGAAGGTGGGTCATTTTATATGGAAGTCCAGTTAGGGATTTGTTGTGATCAGGAGCTGTATCGCTATCACTATTGGAGGAGTTTGCAATGAGCTCCCCAATGCGATAGTCTTCGAGCATGGCCTTCGCTTTCGAGGAATGAATGGCATCAAACTCTTCTGTGCAATCTGTGCCGGCGTTTATGAGGATGCTGTCGGCCCCTCCCGGATGTTCTTTCAGGAAGTTAGTGCAGTCGTACACGTGGCCGTGTATAATGATCCACGCAGAATTGGGGTTACCCTTGCTGTGGCGTTGCACTTCTGAGATTGCTATCTGGCGAGATGATGTGTTCATAACTGGGGTGGAGAAGCTCTTGTGCAATGATGCTTTCTCGTGCCGTTGGGAGTTACTCTCGTCGCGTCCCATCCATCCTCCCGGTTCCTCTCCTGGCACTGTAGGATGCTCGAAAACTAGACCTATCCCCCCTTCTTTGTGCTTGCACACGCTCAGTTTTACACGAAACCAACCATTGTTCATCGTCCCCTGATCAGTTTTACACGAAATAAACCATTGTTCATGAGCGTGAGGAAATAAAATATTTTGGCTAATATTTTGCAGAGTAGACATGTAAATGATAAATGATATCACTTACCATGACATTCCATGTGAAATCTTTTGGTTGTGTGTTCATGGCGGCATCCCAAGCACGTACAGCAAGCTCTTTGGTCCCTAATAGTTGTGTGACATCAATCTCAACATCCCAAAAGCACCAACACCAGTATTTTCCATACTTGCTTGGCTTTTCTCGATGATTAAGTTTACATGGAATCCATGTCTCACCCCCATCCACTGTGAGCTCAACCCGTATGATTTTTCTTCCTCCACCTGTACTTTCAGGTAACATAGTTAAGAGTCGATAAACTAAACTTCTTAAAGAAAGTTACTCAAAACCTTTTCGTGTATAAGGTCATCAATTTAGACAACATTGAATGTTGTGGCAAGTGAATTATATGTATAGGGCCGTTAATCTAAGCAACATTGAATGCTGTGGTAGATGGATTATATAATTCATCTGATGACAACATTCAATGCTTTAAGATACAACTATCTATAATCCACCTATAACAATATTCATACCTATAACAATATTCAATGCTGAGTATCAAATATATAAAACTGAACAATTTATCTTGTATATATATTGAATTCAACGAATTCAACATACATAGAGATATTAAACTCATAAGAAAACTGAGAAATGCATTATTGGAGTTCAAGCTTACCCGAATACGCATATCCTCTGATCGTATATGGCGTTTGCGCAGTCAGGGAATTGATGAGCAAAATGTCTCCCTGGGCTGGAGTTGTGATGACAGAATTAATATTGAGTTCGTTAATAATGTAATCTGGCCTAAACCACCACTCTGCACAGACAAACACACAGATAAAGAATAAGGTGAATTCCATCTGAAAAATATGTCGGTTAGGATTCGAATTGTTCCTTCGGATTGAATTAGAATAATGGAAAGTAAAGGACCTTCTGCAGTAGCCTTTTCAGCATCAATATCGGAGGGTAGAAGGCGGTTATCATGGAAATGGTAGTGGCTTTCGGACTCTTGTGATGTAACCCGGATACCCTTTAGCCATTTGATCATGCGTCCTCCGATGAATCCAGGGACAATCGTTCTCACGGGAAAACCATGGTCTGGATGCAGAAGTTCTCCATTCTGCATGTAAGCCAATATGACATCACGCGTGGGATCCATTGCGATGTCGACACGAATACTCGTCCCATAATCTAACCCCCCGGGAAGGTTTTCGGATCCATCGAAGCAGACGTATAGGGCCCCTTTCTTCTTGGACATCATCCCACATTTCTTGAGCACGTCGCACAGTCGAACCCCACGCCACACGGAGGTGGAAAGCCCGCCTGCTCCCCAGTTGAAGCCGAACGTTTGTTTCACCAGGTTCAGTTCCTTGCCCCGATTCCCCGCGGACACCATTGTGACTGGAAGCTCCCGAGGTGGAAACGCCTTCACCAGCTCAGACATTGTGAACTTCGTTGGCCGCTTCACCAAACCGGAGATCTCCACTGTCCAGTCGTCCCACGAGGCATGGGGAACATGGCCATGGTTGCTAATGTAATGCAGCGATACAGGCGTGATAAATCCGTGATCCATGAGACGAGAAAGTGGGGGTTCACAATTCAAGGGGTGACTTCCAGTGAGTCTGACCAGTTCAGGATTCCTCTTAACCCAATTATCATCGGTCCCTTCGTCTCTGGGATCGACCTTGAGATCTGTTTTAAGGTAATCCTCTCGGAATTCCCATACAAAGGTTTCGTCATCATCACTATCCTCTCCCTCATCTTCTTTTAGCACATAATGCCCATCTGATTGGGGATCTGTCATGCAAGGATTCTCATTATCATCAGCCCAAGTTCTTGTTGTTGGAGTATCAGCGTTGTGCTTCAGTGGGGGTTCATTAGTGAGATTTCTGCTGAGATTATCAAAGCAGTGAACGAGAGCCTCCGCTGTTGTACTCATTCTTCCTTGTAAAATTAATATAAAATGGCACACAGTCGTGGGCCGCTGCTTTCTACAAAGAACCTGCAAAATATCTGCACGAGCCAGAAAAATGCATGATTTTATTAATCTCCAATACCAGGCAGAACTGGGCTCCCAAGCAATTACACTAGAGGCAAACGATTGCCATTAATACTCTCACCTTCCTGCTACGGTAGACAATAATATACACTCATAACATTCAAGGTAAAAAATATTTTCACAATTCAAATTTATATATTGATCTTGCTATAGATATTTGAATCTGTTAATCGTTTCCACAAATCCTCAAACTTTAATGGAAGTTTGGCTGGTATTCGAATCTGTTAATCGTTTCCACAAATCCTCAAACTTTAATCGAAGTTTGGCTGGTTTTAACTTTATATTCTCTCACATTATTGGTGGAGAAAGGAGCCTGAAGTTTGTTATCAAGATTTGACACTTCCCTGTTTGACTATTTGATTACAACCAAAGTATGTTGGTTTTCGTTAGAACTACACTAAACCTGATTTTACAAGAAACAAGTCTATTATTGGCAGCTAAAATGAAACAACATAAACAAACTTGTGGTGTACTTCAGCCTGCAAACACCTAAATTAATTAACAAAGAAATAGAGATAATACATCACACAACAAAATCAATAATGGAGAAATGAATTACAAGTCTTATGAAACATCTTAGTGGCGTTTACATTTAAATAAAAAAAAATCTCAAATATTTTTAGGCATATGGAAAGCTAAAGGCTTAAGAAACCTCCAACCATTGTGTGTGTTGTTGCCACTCAACAATCTCCACCTAACAAAAATTTCACTGATATCTTGCCCAGCAAATCAATCATCACCTTTTCTGCGATGTAAGAGAAGCCAAACTCCAGTACAGCTTCTTTAACAATACTGGTTACGTGAACATATCGACACAGTTTGCTCCAGCATGGACCACTCCACCTCCATCATTAACTTGTCTTACAAAATGATGCCTTGTCCCATCTTGATACTCTGGATAGTTAGCCAATTGCACAACACTTTGACTACCATAGAAGTCAGTATCCTATACTTTTCCAAACTTACTCAATAGATCCTTCCATTCATGTGAGACATAACCTAAGGTAGACCGCCTCTTGTCCAAATCTCCTGAATCAAAATAACCACAGACTAAATCACTGCATCCACTGTAGGTGATATCTGTGCTTCTAAGATACCAAATCACTCATTCCATGCTCTTTACCTGGTTTTTTCATGTGTCCATTGACAACACCGGCTGCATGTGAAATATTTGAACATTCCATTGCAAACATCAACCTTCCTATTGTATTCATATATGGTGTACATGAAACATATAATCATGTTTTTCCTTACTATCAGGACATAAACTTGAAGAAATCTTACAAAGGAAAGTTAAAGGGATATTTATCAGTTTCACAATGTTCATACTGAGCCTCATCGGTATCTTCTCCATAGACTTGTGATAGCCACAACTTACCATTTTTCTCGTCTCTATGTACTTCTATGCTGAAGATTTGTTTTACAACTCCTAGATCCAAACACCCTAGCCAACTGAGCCTTTAACCTACTAATCTCAACCATGCTTTGCTTGCAACAAGCCTATGATCAACATATAACACCAAGATAATGAATATGTCATTGAATCTTTTGAGGTAAACAAAGTGATCATACTCACTTCTAATAAAATTTGGCTCACCATGAAGGAATCAAACGTCTTGTACAATTGTTTGGTTACCTTAGGCCATACAACGATTCTCTAATTTTACAAACAAATCTCCCTTTGCAATCTTGGACAACTTCTAATTGTTACATGTGCATATCTCTACTAGTGATGATTCTATAGGTACTAGGATCCCACAATCTACATCCCTTATCTCCATCATTATAACCAACAGAGAAATCAAACTTGCATAAATTCAAAGATTGTAAGTCTGGAAGTAATTTATGGTTTACCAATACCTGTAGCCCTAGCCCTTTCTTGCTCATATGGCCTAGTCCCTTATGCCATAAACAAGTAGGTGCACTTGCTTCCTTAGATACCACTGTTGCTTCAATATTCCCTTCCAACTTGTAAAGATTCCAAATCTCCATTGCCTTCATTACCACCAAACTACACTTGGACACCTTCAATGCTCCATCTTGAACTTTGCATTCGAAGTCTTCACTACTTGATTCTTTTTTTTCCACCACGACTACGCTCACACTCTATATCTTCTTTCGTCGGGTTGGAAGAGCTCCCTCCATCTCCGTAAACATAATCGCCACCAGAGCCAGAACCTATACCAGTCTAGACACTGTGACAACATAACCAACTCCCTTGTCAGCACCATGACCAAGGCCTATGCCGGCATCAAAACCATAACCGACACCCCAACCCACACTGTGGCTTTCTCTGTCAGTGCATTCAGCTCCATAGACAACTCATCATAACGATCCATGATCATCTCAGTGAAGAATTTCGTCAAACACTTCGTGTGCATCCTCCAAACTGCAGAACTTGACATACACAAGCAAGATACCCAAGAGGAAACCTTACTCTAATACCCAAGATGAAACATTGCTCTAACAGTTGCCATGTCCCACTGGGAATCACCTCGGGAAGTTGTTGCCCATAACTCTTTCCTTCTTGGGATCCCTAATCGAGTAGCTTTTCTCACCAATAACCCATAAACATGAATGGGCCCTTCTGCATCATGAAAAAAACTGTAGATGACCCTCGTCTTCAAAGGCAGAGCTATCATTGCCCCGGAGGCCGTACTCTCATTCCCTCCTGTACAAGGCCTGTCAGGCCACTCATATTGCTTTGCATTTAGCTGAGCGTCCCAGAAAAGCTTCCTTGCAATCTTCTCCACATCAAGGCAATTTTCAAGATGGTCACCTTCGAACCGCCCTTTCATCACTCTCTTTTCCAGGAAATCCACACTCCTCCCCACATAATTGTGGATTCAACTATCCTAGGAAACCCCACCTCCCCTTTCCTTGGCAACTACGATTATCTGCATGGCTTGACTCTCCAAAATTTTTCCCCGTTGCAATTGATAAATTGTGAAGCAAGAAATGCAGAGAGAAAGAATAGAATAGAAAACAATATATTAGAATGTAAGAAGAACTTAAGAGGTTACAATGCAATGGGAAATAGCTGAGCTAAATAGGCTCAAGCAAGACAAGAATAGAAAGTACAACTGGCCAGGACAGTTGGCAGTGTACAATCAGACTGTTGAGGTTACATTATATTTAACACTCCCTCTTAAACTCAACAGTTACAATCATCAGCACTGATTATGCCTAAGTGTTGTCTCTGAAAATCAAAAACTGACTTTCCTAGTGGCTTTGTAAGGATATCAGCAAGCTGATCTCGAGAACCACAGAATTGTAGTGCAATATCACCATTATTGACTAGCTCACGTATGAAATGAAAACGAGTGTCAATGTGTTTGCTCTTCTTGTGAAACACATGATTTTTAGATAAATCAATTGTTGAAGTATTATCACAGAAAATAGGAGTTGGATCATTTTCTGTATGTGACATATCTTTCAATATTCTTCTCAGCCACAGAGCTTGACAAGAAGCTGAGGTAGCAGCGACATACTCTGCCTCTGCAGAAGATATTGAAACAATTGGCTGCTTCTTTGATGCCCATGAGATGAGGTTCGTGCCCAGGTGAAAAACATGTCCTGAGGTGCTTTTCCTGTCATCTAGGTTGCTTGTAAAATCATTGTCTGTGTAACCATAAAGTTGATTACTATCAGATTTAGTGTACCATAAGCCAAAATTTAGTGTTCCTGCTACATATCTCAAAATTCGTTTTGTCATTTTTCAATCAGAATCTTTGGGTGATTCCATGAATCTGGAAACAAGGCTAGCTGCATACATAATGTCAGGCCTAGTTGTTGTAAGATACAACAAACTGCCTACTAAACTTGTGTACAAGGTAGGGTCGACTGTAGGGCCTTCATCTTTCTTGCTCAATTTTGTGCCTAGTGGGATGGGGGTTTCTGCTGGATTGCATCCTTCCATGCGAAATCTTTTGAGGATGTCTGTTGCATACTTTTGCTGACAGACAAAAATGCCTTTGGTTGATTGATCAACCTCAATCCCTAAAAAATATTTCATTATGCCAAGATCTGTCATCTCAAACTCAGATTGCATGGCATGTTTAAAATCTGTTAACTCAAGATTTCCTGTATAGATCATGTCATCAACATATAAACATACAATCAAAATTTTATCGTGCTAATCTATTTTGGTGTAAAGAGTTGGCTCATTTTGACTATTGATGAAACCACTTTTGATCAGATAAGTGTCAATTCTACTGTACCAAGCTCTTGGAGCTTGCTTTAAGCCATACAAGGCTTTCTTCAACCGATATACTTTGGTTGGGTGCTCTTGGCCTTCAAATCCAGGTGGTTGATCGACATAAACTTCTTCTTCTAAAATACCATTCAGGAATGCTGACTTGACATCCATTTGGTATACTTGCCATTTGTGTTGGGTTGCTATGGCCAATAGAGTCCTTACAGTGTCTAATCTTGCTACTGGAGCAAAAGTTTCACCATAATCAGTACCTGGTTGTTGTGAGAATCCTTTGGCAACAAGTCTTGCCTTGTGCTTTTCAATCTGCCCTTTTTCATTGAGTTTAGTTTTGTAAACCCACTTGACACCAATACTCTTCTTGTGAGTTGGCAAATCAACAAGATCCCATGTCTTGTTCTTCTCAATGGAGTCAATTTCTTGGTTCATGGCTTGAACCCAATGTGGCTCCTTGGCTGCTTCCTTAAAAGATGTAGGTTGACATGACATTAAAGCAAAAAGGTTATGCTGTTCAAAGTCATCCAACTGCTGATGAATTTCTCTCAAACTTCGAGTTCTCTGATTTTGTGGTTCAGAGAATGATTCTCTGCTGAAAGTTGAGGTATCCTGTGAGTGTTCAGGTTGTCTTTGTACCTGCAATCTTGGAAGAATAGTTTGAGGTACTTGCTGTCCTGAATTGTTTGCGTTTTCAGAACTTGGTAGCAATGGATTTTGACTGTCCATTTGCTGATTTTCTGAATCATTCCAGAATTGATTTTCCAGAAATTTTACATCTCTGCTGAGAATTAGTTTCTTGGTGATTGGATTGTAAAGCCTATAAGCTTTATATGTTTCACTATATCCAGTGAAAATACATTTCTCACTTCTGTCATCAAGTTTCTTCCTTAATTTGGAAGGTATGTGAGCGTATGCTATACATCTGAATGTCCTTAGATGCGCTACATTGAGCTTTGTCCCACTCCATGCTTCTTGGGGAACTTTCATCTTTAGACTTGTGGTTGGTGATCTATTCAAGAGACAAACTGAGCATGCTACTGCTTCAACCCAAAACCTATTTGACAAACTTTTCTCTTTTAGAAGTGTTCTTGCCATATTCATTATTGTCTGATTTTTCCTTTCAGCCACTCCATTCTGTTGTGGAGTATACTTGGCTGTTGTTTGCATGATAATGCCTTGTGATTTGCAGAAATTTGCAAATTCTCTGGAGTTGTATTCTCCTCCTCCATCTGACCTGAGTACTTTGATATATTTGCCACTCTGTTTTTCAACTTCTGCTTTGAATTCTTTGAATTTTGCAAAAGTTTCAGACTTGTGTCTGAGAAAATAGATCCATATTTTTTTGCTGAAATCATCAATAAACGTTAGAAAGTAAAAGCTACCACCTATGGTCTCTGTTTGCATTGGTCCACATAGGTCAGTGTGAACAAGTTCAAGATGTTGTTTGGCTTGATTTGATGACTGTGGAAAACTAGTTCTCTTATGTTTTCCAAGTATGCAAGACTTACATGGGGGAATTTGCTCTTTAAAGATGGGAAGACCTTTGACCATGGAGTGTTTCTGAAGAAGACTTGGACTCTGGAATGGTAGATGTCCAAATCTTGTATGCCAAACCATTGTTTCATTCAAGGTAGATGCACTCTATGCATATGGTTGAGTCAGATTTGCAGTTTTGAGGGTAAGGGGAAACATCTTATTCGGAGTCATATGGATTTCAGAAATTAATTTTCTGCTGGGGTATTTGTCATATATTTTGCAAGATGCTCCCTCGAAAAGCACCTTATAGCCATGTTCAATGAGCTTTCCTACACTTAACAAGTTATGATTCAGATCTGGAACATGGTAGACATTGTTTATGTTTTTCTTGACATTCTGTTTAGTAAGAATAGGAACAGTTCCTTTTCCTTGAACTTTGACTAAGTAATCATTTCCTAGTGTATTATCAGATGAGATTGAAGAATCAATGCATGAAAGTAATTCTTTGTTACCTGTCATGTGATTGTTGCATCCACTGTCCAGCAACTAGAGATCTTTAGGTTGTTCTTCAGTCTTGTGGCACGAAAGAAACATACCTCTTGAGTTTTCTCCCATGTGATTTGACACATGTGCTCTGCCTGAGAGCTAATCTACTTGCTTCCTCCTGCATTCAGATTCATAGTGCCCATACTTTTTGCAGTAATAGCATTGTATGCTTGTTTTGTCATTTGATCTTCTCCCTCTGCCTCTTTGAGGCTGGAAATTCTGATGTTGATTTTGTTGTTGTTGTCTTTGACCTTGGAAATTTTGATTCGGATATTGTTGTCTATTACCTCCACTGAAGTGAGGATTACTGTGATTGTTCCCTCTTCCTTGGTGACCTCTGCTTCTTCCTCTGCCTCTCCCTCTGCTGAAGGAGAATTGAGTTTTGAAAGTATTAGAGATTGATTCATCTGTGAAATGCAGTCTGGTCTCATGTGTCACCAGAGAACCAATTAATTCATCTGTTGAAAATCTTGACATATCCTTGGATTCAAAGATTGCTGTTACAACCATTTCGAATTTCTTTGGTAAACTTCTGAGGATTTTCTCAACAATGCGTTGATCAGTGATGGTTTCACCAATCAATCTGATCTGGTTCACGATTCCCATGACTCCGGTCATGAACTGATCCACATTTTCGAACTCTGTCATCCTTAGAGTCTCGAATTGCGTCCTCAAGGTCTGCAGTTTAACTATTTTGACCCTGTCATTTCCTTGATAGGAAGATTTAAGAATGTCCCAGGCCTATTTTGAAGTACTAGTGCCTGTAATTTTTGAGAAAATCGAGTCATCCACAGAATTTTGAATCCAAAATTTAGCTTTATTTTCTTTGTTCCTCAGTGTTGCCTGAGCAATTCTCTGCAGATTTGTCATGGAAGAAAGGGCTGTTGGATCTGGTTCCACATATCCAAGATCCACTGGATCCCAACACTCTTGTGCTTGCAAGAAGGATCTCATCCGAAGAGACCAAAACTCGTAATTCTTTCCCAGAAGAATCAGACCCTGAGTTGGTCCTAAATTGCTAGACGACGCCATAAAAAAAAATCTGTAGAAAAAATAGAGGGAAATTTCGTATTTACCTCCGATCGCCGAAACGTCGATTTGTCGATGGACGAAAAGAGCTTATGGGCCTTGAGTTTGGCCTTAGTCACCGTGCAATGTGACTACGCGCCTTAATGTTAAAGCGCTACGGGCTTTTTTGAATTTTTGCCTTTCAATTTGCCGAATTGCGAAAGTTGCCTTTGGACAATTTAACGGTCCAGATCTTGCTGTGATCTGACGGTCCAGATCTTATCGGGATATCGCGAATTGGGACTTCGTGAACCCTGATGACGAGCTCTTCTAACTCCTCGATTCCCCGATCTCCGATTTGCCGATGGCGCTTTCCTTTCGGGACTTTCCCGATTCCTTTGATCTCCGCCACGCGTCCCAACAGATGGACGGCTCAAGTCTGCTTCGGGGGTTTCACCGTGGAGATTCCCGATCCCTCGTTTTGACGAGATGACGTCAGCTGGGCCCCAAAATAGAGCTTTCCTCCTGTCGGGATTTCAGACTTCGCAGTTCCGAAATGCTCGTGTTTCTTGTCCTCAGGATTTGTGAAACGCCGAATCCCGATGTGCCGATGGACTCTCCTCTTTCGGGACTTTTCCCGAGCCCTTGGATTTACTCCACGCGTCCCCTCAAGATGGACGGTTCTGATTCAACATCGGGATATCGTGACTTGCGATGCTCCGTTGACACAACTTCTATGTCAACTAAAAAACCCCGGTTGCCGAAACGTCGATGGTTTCCTCGATGTCCACCATGTGTCCGAACAAATGGACGGTTGTGATCTTATCGCTATTTCGTGAATTGCGATTTCGCAAGTTTAGAACTCTTGTTGCGATGGTCTTTCAAAACCGCGAACTCCGATATGCTGATTTGACTGCACTTGGATCTGCTGCCACCTGTCCTCTGAGATGGACGGCTCACAAGTCCTCTCGGGATTTCGCGA
This sequence comes from Picea mariana, assembly GCA_032191745.1. NCBI lineage: Eukaryota > Viridiplantae > Streptophyta > Pinopsida > Pinales > Pinaceae > Picea > Picea mariana. The sequence goes on along the minus strand of JASDQU010683839.1, from coordinate 3,930 downwards.
TATCGCGTATCGGAGTTTTGGAGTGCAATCACCTTTGCTCATCCAACTCCCGATTCCCGATTTTGCGATGGGATAAGATCGACGGCTCACGATCTTTCACGATCCAACGGTCCAGAATGACTCGTGATTTCGCGATTCGCGAATTCTCACGACAGTCTTCTGACCTTTACACCTTGAGAGTCAGCAAAGTGTCGTGATCTCGCCACGTGTTTCTGGATGGACGGTCTAGATGATGTCATGACTTCACAAGTCGAAATTCTCCTTGGCGCTGCAGAGGACTAAACCTCGTGCACTTTCTCGCTGATCCAACGGCTGTCGGGCCTCTGTGCAAGATCAAACGGCTGAAATGATTTTGCCTTTTCCGTGCTCTCTTCGTCCCTTCTGAACTGGTTTCCCACTTCGGATCCGTTCGCAGGATGAATCTTACGGCCTTAATGGCTATTCTTTGCACATGGGATGCGTTCTTTGCTCCTGTGGAAGAAAGATCTGTGAATCTTTCAAAGATTTGAAAGAAATACACAGACTCTTTGTTCACTCTTCAATCTTGGACAGATTTGAGCGAATTTTGAAAAACTTTAAACGATTCTGCCTTCTGCAGGAATCTTTAACGATTTTGAACGAATTCTTCGAGTTCTTTAAACGTTCTTCCGTTCTACAGCTCTTCTTCGTGAATCTTGATGATTCTTGAAAAGATTACAAGAATCTTTACTGTTTCTTCTTTCTCGGTCTCCGCTTCCTTCTCGTGTTTCTGCTCCTTGAAACTTTCGAGCATTGTACGCTCTGCTTCCTCTACAAGCTTCCTATGTTGATCTTTTGAGAGTATTACAGACAGCTCTCCAAGCCTTGTGAAAAGTCTGTGTCGCGTGCTCTCAAGATCCATGAAGCTCTGTGCTATGAGGATCGTGTTGCTCTCCAGACTGTGTGAAGAGGCTTACTGCTGAAGCTCTGATACCATGATAAATTGTGAAGCAAGAAATGTAGAGAGAAAGAATAGAATAGAAAACAGTATATTAGAATGTAAGAAGAACTGAAGAGGTTACAATGCAATGGGAAATAGTTGAGCTAAATAGGCTCAAGCAAGACAAGAATAGAAAGTACAGCTGGCCAGGACAGCTGGCAGTGTACAGTCAGACCGTTGAAGTTACATTATATTTAACAGCGATGACACAGGCTTCGATGGGTAGGATGTAAGAACGAGACCCGCTATCAAACAAGAGAAACAGGGCTCACCATTTTTCCCTTCACCTTTCACAATCAGACAAGGGAAATGGGGTTCAACTTCTATTGCAGAACAACTTTGGGTAAACAATCTACCCAACAACCCTCGGTGGCTAGTGACACTCCACAAGTGCCAACACAGAGAATCATCCCGCGGAGACGTGTACTGCGGACCGAGTGGAAGCACCACCTGCACCTACAGTGGAGGCCATTTTCGTGCGAAGCAAATATACCTAATTATCTCCCCCTTATCAGGTAGCAAGTACGCCAAAACTAAATCTTCTGAAATGTTAGCAAATCTATTCACCAACATTCCCTTTGCTTGGCCCATCAATTCCGAGTAACAATGCAAATTTTCGTGGTGCGGTTCCCCTCCCCTCCAAATAAAGAGTCACACATTTTCTCGCATGGGAGACCATGGATGCGTTGTCCAGATTAAGTTTGAGCTCGAGATGTACAGAACACGTGCTCTTAACAGAACCCCTCATGACCGATCAAAGCACGAGACACAACCTTGTTCCAACCTGAAATCATTGCTCGTGCAAAAACAATCTCGAGGGCTCCATACCAGTTCTCTTCATGGCAACTACCAACGACCTCCATGGCAACCAAACCCTTGTTCTCCTCTACGCGTGAGCTGCAACTCATCTCTTCTCCAAACTCTCACACAGCCAGGGAAAAATTTGGCATGTGTCCTTCCTTAGCTTTGATACCACGTTGGGATCGAGCCTAAGGAAACGGATTAGTATAGAACAAAGAAAAAGAAATAATAAAGTAGACAACAAACACTAATAGAGTAATAGAGAGGAGGGCAGTGATATACTTTATTGCTGAGTTAACAATTGAGAAATGAATTACAAGTCTCATAAAACACCTCACATGTTTCTAAATACATGCTTATATTTAAAAAAAAAATTCTCAAATATTTCTAAACATAAAGAAAACCAAATACTTGAGGAACCTCCAGCCAAAACAAATGTAACTAAAGAGAGTTTGTATAATCACCCCAACAACCTAATTCTTATTTACAATTAAATGAACTCTGCAAAGATTTACTGATGCAGCTCTAACAGACTTTGATTCACCATCTCAGCTTACCCCATACATACATAAAAACCAGAGCATTAAAGAGTACTTTAAAACATCATAAAAGAGTACTTTAAAACATCATAATTGATCCCAGCACACCTTGCTCCACACACCCCATCATTACAGGACACAGATTTATAAGCCGACCTCAATAGCCCACTGGCCAATCCAAATTCCCCAAATGCCCACAGGTTATAACTAATGACACGCAGACCAAATACTAAGCACCAGCAGTGCATCTACCAAGCGATCTTAAACCCCTGTGGATTAACTACTAAGATTCATACAATAAAACATACTTCTATTTTTGGAAATATCCAGTGATGGGACTGAATATCGATTCCCCAGATAGACCAGCAACCAGCAACAAAACTGCTCCACTAGGCGGATGCTGGAGCGATGTGGCTTGCGCTGCCAGGTGCCCTTAAACAGTATGGCACCATTCTCCCCTCGCTCAAAAACATCTAGGTTCAGTCATTAGTTTTGTTGTGTGACCAAATAAATGATATAAATAATGGAAATACAACTCTTCAATGTAACTCGAGCGAAAGGAATTAGAAATCAAAATAGAGGTTACGCTTTTCAGATACTATGTATTGCCAGATATCAAACCAAATCCCATGATGCTATTCTGGGATTACAATTCCACTATCTAAGTAAACTTGAAAAAATCTACAATGTAGTTTCTGAATAGCCAGGGAACCTGCTCAAATCCGATTAATACACGCAATGCCCATATATAGTAAACATCCAGATAATGTAGACATGCTATCTACAACTACAGTACAGCGTCCAGTTGCCAAAATCAATGGATAGTGGAGGGCATCTAATATAAGAAAAAATATACTACACAGACATGTTGTTTCAGCATCATAATATACCACCAGGAACCTTAAGATCAGAAGGGAAACTTTACATGGTAACCTAGGAGTACTATATAATGGTCACCACTAAACAGCGCTGTTTCGGCATCATAATTCTGGGCATTTTTTACCTTCTTCATCTTAAGACGAAAAGCAGAAAAATGTTAAGATAAAAATTCCTCTCAAAATCTAACAAGTAATCATCTGTGGAAGGAGAGGAATAAAGTGTAACGTAGTACTGGGTATAAAGAAACAGAAGAGAAGCGAAGATTATCACTTACAAGTGTTTGCAGAGAACCGATCGCAGCAGCGCCGAAATTACATGTAAAAATGATTCGCTGGTACTGGTCAGAGATTCGAACATATTAAGACCAGAACACTAATGCTTACTTGACAGCGTTTTGCAATATATAGGTAGGATAAGTAGTCACTGTTGCATTGTAATTGGGCCGAGATTTATCACTGTTGTATTCATTTTGCCGCTATGTCAGTTGATTGGCAATACTTATAAATTCGAAGGGTCGCAGGCGGATGAAATGGCCCTTCGATCACCTGAGGGTTATTTCACTCACTATCATTCATTCTCGAGCCTTTTACAAATTCCAACCACATGATGACGACAGGGAGGAGGAGAGGTCCACATCTCCAAATTGCATTTTCTATCCAATCAGATTAGCCTTCCTCAAATCTAAGTGGGTTGTGTAGTTTTAAATGGTTGGGATGAGAAATCATGGTTCTAAAATCTCAAATGCCATTTTTT
>JASDQU010683838.1:31310-54543 GCA_032191745.1 Picea mariana | reverse complement strand
CAAGAATAACCCAAATTTTCTCAAACATTATTATTGTTAATGCTCCGTAAAGATATCAGCAATAAACAAGAGACATTACACCAAATGTCTTAAATAATGGGCATGAAACTCATGATGCTTCATATTATGATGAATAACATGGTTTTTGGCTTGTTTTATTGCACTTTGATTATCATAATACATTACATTTGATTTCTTAAAAGGAATTATCAACTCACCCATTAGGTTGTGAATCCGCATACCCATCACTATAAGTCAGCTTCTTTTCATCTTCATCCCAAGCTCAATCCATGTTGGTCTAATCCACCAATTAGTTTATATTCTTGTTACAATACATTACACCAAGTATATATGTAGCCTTCACATAATGAACAATTATTTTTGCAACCTTTAAGTGGATCTCTTTTAGATATTGCATGCACTTGGAAATCATACTAACAACAAAGAATATATCAAGTCATCTATGAGTTAAATAAATGAGGCTACCAACAAATAACATGTACATAGTAACATTGACCTTTGAAGAATCACCTATATAACTATAACTATGAGATTCCTCCCATAATAACTAATAGAGGGAAGAGTGGGTTAATTCTCTGATATTTAGTTTCACTCCCTAGTGATATGGTGTATCATATAGCTTATAATATTCCATCTTGAACCATTGTAATGGATTCATTTTAATGAAGGAATATAACATCATCCATCTACAAAACATGGATTCTTACAAAGAAATGAAATATACTAAGGTGGTTCATTTTTATTGTATATGTTAATTATTTTTTCAAACTCAAAAAAAAATACACAGTGCCTCATGTAATGACTAAATCATCAACATATATTGCAATTATAAATATCATATTCACTTGTAAAACATGAATATTGTGATTTCATTCACAATGTTTGAGACAAAATTTTAGAAGGAACCTTTTGATTTTCTCATACTATGCCCTAAGGGATTGTTTCAAACCATACAAGGATTTCTTCAAATGACACACAAGACTGCCATATTTTTCAAATCCTAGGGGCTTGATCCATATAAATATCTTTGAAGTGCACAATGTAATAATTCCCTCTTGACTAAATTTAATAACAACTAAATTCAAACTTATCAACCATAACAAAATAATTAGATAGCTCATAAGTCATATGAACTATAACAATAGAAACATTAAGTACCTGTAGTAAATTTCCTTGTCAATGACCAACCATTGGTCCAAACCATTATTGCACAAGTAGAATGTTAATAATGAGTTAATGATGCCCAAGGGGAATGTTTCCACCAAACTAATGCATCCCCCTAAACCCATGTGATTCCCTTGAGTAGGATGCAAACACAGTCACGATGTAGAAATAATCTCTAAGTACTCAACAAGTTACATGCTTGGTGTCATAAGTAGAATCAAGGATTGAAATTCCACTCTATCGAATGGAAGGATCGAACACCCAACTAATAAAACATAGTGGTATGGAGATGCTCCTAGACTTACAACACCCCTATAATTCACAAGGTTATCATGTGAAAGGATCTTACTACTACTTAATCCCCAAATGAATACCCTCAAATGGTCAAGAATATTATTCAACAGTGGTTTCTCTCTACAAGGATATTAATATCACTTTGACCCTTTATGTGCCCCAAATTGGTTACAGATTTTACTCGATAGTGGAATCCCAAGGGCCCAAATAACAATATTACTAGGCACAAATGAGCATTAGTACCCTTGGTTGGTCAAGTACACTCTAATCTCTATCTACCCATGTAGACCAATATCAATAACATGATTCAATGAAAAACCTGAGTGCCAATGTAAACAATTGCATTACTTTCACACCATATTTAAGCATCCACAAACAAAATCTAGATATCAAGTGAAAATTGCAACCAATCCTTAGTTTTATTAAACAACACATGCATTCTAACTTAGGACAAACACCTTCAGTAACTAGTCACACAACCACATAAAATATCAACACACCAATGACCCCCCATAGTCTTTAAATAGACATCATGGACCAATCAGGTGTTAAGCCACAGATCAATGTAGCCATTAATATCAAGGAGAATATGAGTCATCAGATCACTCTATGTTGGGAACATATCGTGGTCGTCAGATTACAAATGCATACTAAGGCATACTAAAGAAACACACTTTAACATAACGACACATTAGACCAAATTGAGATTCACTAACTCCTAAGTGTCTAAATATCCTAACATCCCCCCTTAAGAACAACTTGGGATGGGATTGAAGGATATACAAAGGTGACACAATATGAGAACGAAGGAGGCATTAGAGCCTATACCCCCTTAATGACAACTTCATGAACTCCTAACATAGATCAAAGTTTAGAAAACTTTGATTTTGTAAGAGACATTGTGAAAATGTATGCAACTTAATCTTTTGTAGGGAAAAAGAGGACTTTAAGAACTCAATAATGAATGAGATTTCTGATGAAGTGCATGTGTATCTTGATGTGTTTAGTTCTTTAATGTTGAACTAGATATTTGGTGTGCTTTATGGCACTTTGATTGTTGCACCAAAGGGTGGTCAGATGCTATTATTGGAATCCAAACTATGAAAGGATATGTCAAAGCCACAAGGCTTATTGACTTGCATTATTTTTTTCTCGATACTTTCCTTCCACTGAAGAAAGGGTAATAGTTTATTGTTTCTTACAATTCAAAGTGATAGGTCCAAAACCAAGGCTGAAAACATAACCTATAGTAGAATTTTGATCATCAGGGTCATCAGACCAATTTGAATCAGTGAAACCAACCAACAAAGGAGTCTACCCAGAACTATAATGTATCCCAAACTAAATTGTACCCCAAGAATAACAAAGTATCCTTTTAATTGTTTTCCAATGGATTTCATGGGGTGTTTGCATATATCGGGAAACAAGACCAACAGAAAAGTAAATATCAAGATGGGTATGAGTCAAATATAATACCAACTAACTAATGGTACAAGGTCGCATCAACTTCGGGAGTAGTACAGGTGGAAGCAAGATTGAATCCATACTAGAAGGGAGAATGGGATAGATTAGAATCATCCATGTGAAAACAACGAATAAGGTCTTAAGAGTACTTAGACTTGGAAAGAAAGATTCATTCCTTGGTTTGCAATACTTGGAAACCAAGGAAATAATGCAAATATCCTAAGTCTATCATTTCAAATCTATTTTTAAGGTTAGATTTCACATCGGTTAAAAGTTTAGGGTCACTACTAGTGAGGATAATATCATCAAAATAAAGAACAAGGATTATGAGATGGCTTCTACTTTCTTGGTATAGACATTAGGAATCAGGATAATAATGAAATATAGAAAAGTTGGTGTCAAGAGAAAGTTATCCATTTTCGCATACCAAGCTTAACGAGCTTGCTTGAGACCATAAAGAGATTTTTTAAGGAGACAAACAAGGCTAGAGTCATTATGGACATAGCGAGGAGGTTGTTCCATGTATATTTCTTCTTGCAAATTCCCATGCAAGAAGGCAGATTTAACATCCATCTGATGGACCTCCCATTTATGTGAGGCGGCAAGGGCTATAACAACACATATGGAATTCATTTTGGATATGAGGAAAGGTTTCATTATATTCAATTCCTTCAACTTGAGAGAACCCTTTGGCAACTAATCGGGCCTTGTGTCTTTCAACACTTCCATCTGATGCATACTTAGTTTTGTGCACCCATTTACATATGACAAGTTTTCTTCCTTTCAAAAGAGGTACAAAATCCCAAGTATCAGTTTCCATTAAAGAGTGATACCCTTCATTCATTGTTGTGTCCCAATATGGATGACCTAAAACTTTTGCAAATTTTTCTAGATCATGATCCTCTCAAACTTGAACCAAAAGAGAATAGGCTCGCCAAAACCATGAATGTGTCTAACACTGATCTAAAGGATCACAAGTTGCTTCTCAAGTTGAGTGGACCCATCTGGTAAGTTGTGGTGGTGATGTAGGTTCATGTTCAATGGAATCATATGGACAAAGGTGAGTAGGTGGAGGTGGATTTTCATCCTCATTGTCATCATCTAAAGAAGAAGAAACCAGAATAGGAATAGAAGATCGCACAAATGTCAAAGACGGATCACAGGTCAAAGATGGGACAAACACCAAATTAGGCTCACAAGACAAGAGTTTTTTATCAAATTTAACATCTCTTATAATACTAATTTCATTGAAATTAGGTTGAATAATTATATAACCTTTGACATATTTAGAATATCCAAAAAAAATACACTTCTCACTTTTAGGTCGTAAATCTTTCCTTTTGTCATCAGGAATGTGAGCTAATGCTACATTTTCAAATACACGAAGTGGATTAGATATGGTTTAATTGTATTCTTGATTCTTCTGGTGTGTTGGCCCTCGACCAAGTTTTGAGGAAGCATTGGTCGGGTTTGACCACTTTTTGGACATCGATGGGCTAGTTGAAAATGGAGCGCCCGGGTAGAGTTGAGATCGCAGGATCTCACTTGTTTTATGGGATTTGTGGACCTAGCATGGGGTTCTTAGGGTTTTGTAACAGGTTATGGGATTTCATCCCATGGGTTTACCCATGATTAGGCCTTTTTGTAAATGTATAAATAAGTAAAGATTGTAAGGTAGAAGTAGTGAAGTAGTAGTATGTAGCTAAGTGCATAAGTGGCTAAGTGCAAGAGGCAAGTAGTTATGAGTTGCTTAGTGCAACAAAACATGCATGTAAGACTATGTGCTTGAGAAAGGAGTTGTCTATGTGCCTTGAACTAATTTTGGGAAGGTGGATCTAGTGCATAGTGCACAGATCACATGTCCAGTGCGAAGCTTGGCTCTATGGCTTAGTGCACAGGAGCAGACAAATGTAAAGATTGAAGACTAATAAAGAAGAAGAAGGTGTTGGTGGATGTAGCCCCACACTAGGGTGAACCATGTATATCAAGTGTTTTTCCTAAGTACTCTGTGAAGTGTTATAATCACATATATGTGTCCCAACTTGGTTACAGACACTTGAGTCATGTAACCCCCCCTGCCTCTACCTCGGGTGAGACTGCATCTACTTCGCAGATGTTGTCGAAAGGGCCAGTAGTTAGGGTTTTGTTGGTGCATTGTTAGAGTTGAACCCTGGGTCTGCCCATGTGCCAACAAATGGTTTCGTTGTCGGGACCTGAAACTGTGATTGATGGGAACTGAAAGAAAAGAGAAGTTGTGTGCGTAGATCTGCTACTCTAGTGCACAGTATTCTACTTGACTTGTGAAGCTATGTGCTAAGAAAGAAACCCAATCTGAAGAAAAGAGGTAAGATCTTGAAAGAGATAAAGCTTTATGATTTGATAAGAATAAGATAAGTGGAAATTTTTGTTTTGAAAGCATGAATCTAGGTATGTTTGATAGATTTTGTCCTAGCCTGAAAGCTAGGGTACAGTTAGAAGAAAGAGTTGATATGAATAAATTTGAAAGAAATAGAGAAAGATATGTTATTCCTATGCATAGATAGAATTTTTGGACTAATAATTGGAAGCAGGAACCTAGAAAGATTTTTTGCAAATTGCAGGTCCATCATTGTGATCCCAGTGTGTAGTACAGGAGAGGTTGGGGAACGCTTAAGATAAAGAGAGGATTGACATTATGTTATAACTGTAGAAGACCGGGACATCTTGCTAAGGAATTCCCTGGTGCAAGTCCTATTTGTCTATGTTGTAAAACTGTTGGTCAAGAAGTTGAAGATTGTCCAAGGATGAGTGCTAAAGTTGAACAAATGAATACGAGTCAAAAGAATAAGAGCATGTTAGAGAATCATAAAGAGAAAGAATCAGAGAAAGATCATACTATGTTAGTACAGTTAAAAGAAGTAATGGATGATCACAAAGATGTCAGATTATCAGATATCTTGAAGGAAAAATAGTGCATAAATACAAGAATAGGAGACTTGGACATAGACTATGTCTTGGATGAAGAAACACCAGTGAATATTATGATAGAAATCACTGGGGAAATTTTGGGAAATCCTACTATGGTACCTTCACTAGGAAGGATAAGCTTGTTCAGAGGAAAGATGGTAACCCTATGTGGAAGAATTACTAATGTACCTACTATCATCCATGGAACATCAACAGAAGAGGAATTTGAAGTTATTATGTTTGTTGAGAATAGCACCCCTTTTTCACTTTTGTTAGGAACGACTTGGATCGAGAAGGATTAGATCAGAAGGAAAGCATAGGAAGAAGCTACATAAAATAAAAATCAAGAACTAAGCGATTTCATAGCTAGGAAAATAGATCGATTAATAGAAGAACAAGAAGTTAATTCGGAACGGCAAAAGGAAAGAGAATTAGATATCGAGGTTGAAAGAATGCAAGAAGGTTTGAAGAAACTATCTACACAAGAAAGAAGAATACCCACCCTGGAGTTAGTAAGAAAAGAGGCATTACCTTCGAACCCTTCAAGAGCACATCAATAGCGTGAAGCTACAATGCTAAGAGAAGATAAGAATAACAATGGAAAGAGGAATCCTGAGACTCAGATCACAAGAAAGAAGGAAAGGAAGCTCAGTAAGAAGAAAGCCAGGTTGGAAAATTTATAGGAAGTTACAGAGAAGACTTCGTAGGAGGCAAGCTTGCAGGCCCTGAACCTCGCTGGGACAGCAGAACCATGCAGAATGGGACTTCATCGTGGTGAAGCTATATGACAGTTGGAGGCACCCCGACCATTAGAATGACGATCTGAACAGCTAGGAAACAAATTTATGGGCGACTAGACCACATTTGGGACATTGAGACCACGCCATAATGTATTGATTCGTATTGATTGAGGTATTCCTACCCATTGGAGGAATCTGTTACGACACTTGGTTATTTAACCCATCGGATGCTGCGTTGAGACCAATTTTTTATACCCGTGATTATCTGAGACAAGAAACAAGTGATTGTGTGTATCAAGTTGTGCTATGAGACATCGCCATCTGTTGTTTACCCCGCTATTTGTTCACCTACCCCGACTTACTTGTTCACAGTGAGAATGTTGGTCGAGTGCACTGATCTAGAGAAATTCATTGAAGAAGTTATGAAGAAGTTTATGGCTAATAAATCTATGTCAGAGGGAGTATAGGCATCGTCGACCAGAGGACTACAGGCTTCCCCCTCGACTAGATGACGTTCGGGACGTACTAACCCTACGACCGAGAAGCAAAGTAAGCATTGCAACGATCTGGTTAACGCAAAGCAGATCCCCTCGATCTTACCTAATTGCATCTCACCTTTGGCTAGCATGGTTAACCATGACAAAATTCCATGGGACTTCGAGTATACATTGATCACCGCGTACATGCCGAAGGGGATATGCGTAGAAGGAAGCCAGTTAGGGCAGATCCTAGCATTGAAGAACAGTGATTTCAACCTTGGTGATAGAGAGAACTACACGATGCTCGTGCCTCACAAATATTTGATGAAGATGACTAGGAAGAAGCCTCGCATCGTCTTCCAGCCTTGGATTAAGGAGCTCATGCAATCCACGATACTCAACATCATGAATATTCCTCACTTTGGCCAACATCAGAAGTTTAACACTTGCATTAAACTCCTCTTGTCGTGTTATCATGGAGGATACCTATGGCTCGATAGACGCATTACTATGGATCCAGCGTTGATCCACCTGATCATAGGACTGAGCATGCAGGGGCCCAACCCTTATCATTTCTACCCAGGGAAAACCTCGGATTTCTCCCTGGCACAGCGCATTAAGGAGGCATACGATGAAGTAGAAAAGGGAAATTGAGGCTACAAGGTAGCCTCTATCTAGGATGGCGCAGTGTGCCTAGATTGTCAACTCATAGCTAGCAATATCATCAGAAAGAATCGCCCCACATAGGTCATCGGGTTCATGGTGGACCTCGCAAGGAAATGCATGGAGGGAATGCAAATGAACTGGGTGAGCTACCTCATCAATGAGCTCAAAAAATACTACCATGAAGTGCAAGATCAAGGATACAACTTCCATTTTAGTTGGTTGCTTGTGTTTATTGCATTTGTGACTTGGCAAATGCTGGAAGGAGATGCCTTCCCAGAGATTGAACCCTTGGATCCGTTGGTTGCAAAATTCTCCACTCTATGGTACACAAATGACATGTCAAAGCAATGGCAGTCAAGCGTAGTGTTCCATGCCTACTACTAGTAGATGAAGGTTTCTATTGATTCGTTCCCACACATGAATCTATGAAAAATGCACCAGTATAGACCGTTAGATAAGTTCCACGTAGATCGACATTTCATTTGTATCACTGCGCGCAGGGATGAGAGAAAGTAGCAATTACAATCTTACTATAAGCTTACAGATTAAGATATGGAATAGATCATGAAGGAGTGGCCGACAGAGTTCCTCGTACTGGTTGATGATGCAGAAATCTGCGACCTTGACATCATAGGAAGCCCCTTGGTCACCCGAGATGAGCATGTCAGACAAACCAACGCGAAGAAAAAGGAGGAATTCCAAGACATAGAGACTGACAAGGAGGACGGCGCCTCGGAAGAAAGTAGACCTAGATCACCCACAGGAGAAAGAGGAGACGAAGTAAATCAAGAAGGAGGGAAGAAGGAGAAAAACAAGGAGAAGGCAAAGCTACACCGCTGAAGGATCTCCCTACAGAGATAGAAACATCAAAGAAAAGGAAGGTTTCCCCATAAAAACCCTTGGTAAGAAAGAAGACCCGCACAAGTAAGCCCTAGCTAGAAGCTACGCTCATGGAGGATGACATTAGTCTAGTCCACAGAGAGATGGAGGATGTGTCTGAGGACCTATTACAGAGATATGGTGAGAAGCAAGAAGATTTGTATGAAAAGGAGCTGAAGGAGATACAGCGAGATATTCAAGTTAGTCACGCAATACCTACTGCACCCTCCTCATTGGAGACTATAGAGATGGGAGATGAACAATCTCAACTTCGAAGATAGGAAGATACAATAGAGGTTCAGCTTCAGCGAATCCAAGAAGAAAAGGAACAGGCTACAGAAGCCCTGAAGAAAGAGAAAGAGGAGATCTTGGAGCAACTGCGAGTTGCGCGGTACTGTGTAACCATGTATGAAAACAAGAGAGATGATTTCTAGGCAATGCTCGAGGGAGACAAAGCAAAGATACAGAAGGAAAAGAACCAACTGCTCGCAAAGAAGACTGCAGTCAAGGAAGTGGTGAGCAAAGAACTTTGCTCCGTGTCAGGCTCGACACAGGANATGGAGTTGGACCTTCAAGTAATACCAATCACTCTGCAGGAAGTGCACGATCAGAGGGAGGAAGCCTCTAACAGAATACTGGAAAGGATCAGAGTCCTTGCCTCGGAATGCAATCGGCTAAGCGACATAAGTGTGCAAACCTACGAACACCTCACGGAATATCCAAAGCTTAGGAAGCTAGAAGAACAACTGCAGGAGGCACAACATTAGGCACTAACATTCCAAGCGCAGATGAAGTCACTCACTACGGTCGAGAGAATGAAGATATCACATGAACAGCGCATAGCCCAACAATAGATTGTTGCCATCCAGGGCAGATTCATGGAGGTCACACAGAGGCTACAACCGGTGCAGGAGGAAGCTTGCACAATGTTTGAAGAGATCGAAGGAAAAGGATCGCAACTGAACCAAGTGGTTGCGACAGTAAAACAACGCCTGGAAGGGCCTGTTACAGAGAAATTGATCAAGGAGATCGTTGAGCAGGAGGCTCAGGCAAAGCAACAAGTCGAGGTAGCTCAAGCTAAGCTCGAGGCCTTTAAAGTAGCATTGCCCAGATCTGAGTGACTCGGGAGGAGTCACAGGTGAGTGTTGGGGGCCTGTTGGCCCTCGACCAAGTTTTGAGGAAACATTGGTCGGGTTTGACCACTTTTTGGACATCGACAGGATGGTCGAAGATGGAGCACCCAGGCGAAGCTAAGATCACGGGATCTCACTTGTTTTGTGGGATTTGTGGACCTAGCATGGGGTTCTTAGGGTTTTGTAACGGTTTATGGGATGTCAGCCCATGGGTTTACCCATGATTAGGCCTTTTTGTAAATGTATAAATAAGTAAAGATTGTAAGGTAGAAGTAGTGAAGTAGTAGTATGTAGCTAAGTGCATAAGTGGATAAGTGCAAGAGGAAAGTAGTTCTGAGTTTCTTAGTGAAACAAAACGTGTATGTAATTCTATGTGCTTGAGAAAGGAGTTGGCTCTGTGCCTTGATCTAATTTTGGGAAGGTGGATCTAGTGCATAGATCACATGTCCAGTGCGAAGCTTGGCTTTGTGGCTTAGTGCACAGGAGCAGATGAATGTAGATATTGAAGACTAATAAAGAAGAAGAAGTCATTGGTGGACGTAGCCCCAAACTAGGATGAACCACGTATATCATGTGTTGATGGTTCACTTTGTGCTGTGATATTTATGTTGTAGATCTACTTAATGCATTAATTATTAAGAATGATAGATAGATCTATGAATGCTTAGTGCTTTGTCTATGTTGAATGTGTTAGATCTAACTTTTGATGCTAAGTGTGATGTATATTTTTCCATTGTTACTGCGTTGATCTGTACTTAGGGTTGGATCAGCGAGGTGAATAAAGCTAATGAATTAATGTGTGTTGTTCATAAGTACTCTGCGAAGTGTTATAATCATAGATCTGTGTCCCAGCTTGGTTACAAACACTTGAGTCCTGTAACCCTCCCTGCCTCTACCTCGGGTGAGACTGTATATGCTTCGCAGATGTTGTCGAAAGGGCCAGTAATTATGGTTTTGTTGGTGCAATGTTAGAGTTGAACCCTGGGTCTTCCCTTGTGCTAACATGGTGTTATATTTTTTAGAGCCTTTGTGGGAGTGTGATTTACTATGTAATTTACAAAATTGATGGCTTCTTCCCAATAATGAAGACTTAATCCTTTAGATTGTATCATACAATTAGTCATTTCTTTTAATGTGTGATTATTTATCTCATCCACACCATTTTACAATGGTTTATATTGAATAATATGTTGCATCTGAATGCCATGTGCAATGCAATAACTTGTAAATTTATTATTCACGTATTCGCCTCAATTATATGTTATTAACCTTTGAATTTGATGTCCAAATTGTTTTTCTACAATGGCTTTGTAGGCCAAAAACTTGTCAAAAAAATCTCTCTTAATTTTTAAGAAGTAAACCCGAGTGCATCTGAAGAAGTCATCAATGAAATTTAAGAAATATTTGCACCCAAAGAAAGAAGGATAAGATAGCAGACCACACAAATCACTATGAAAAAGTTGCAAAGGGGTCAAGGCATGCCAAGAGGCACGTTTGTCAAAACCATCCCGATGATGTTTGTCGAGAACATAACTAGAAAAAGCACCATCTATGTAATAAATAAGAGGAAGACCAGTCACCATGTGTCTATTACATAGTTGTTGCAATGAGAGATAGTTTAGATTACCAAACCTCTCATGCCAAAGTTTTCTCAAGTCATCACTATGAGAAACAAAAACTGATGGAAAAGATGATGACCCAAAGTTGTCAAAATTGTATAACCTGGTAATATCATCAACAATTTCAGCTGGGAGGACATGCTTAGGATATTTTAAATGCTTAATTACAACTTGGTGAGGTGAAAACTCTATGGTTTTACATTCATCATAATGAGTGATGTGATACACTGATAGAAGGTTACAAGAAAGACTTGAAACACATAATACATCATTGAAATGAACATTATCTACCTAAACTACTCTAGAACCTACAACACTAAGAAATCTATCATCACCAACAAATGTTTTCTTTTTGTTACATTCATTAAGAGCATAAAATATGGCTTTATCCTTAGCCATATGATAAGATGCTCCAAAATCAGTAAGCCACTCATCAGAAGAAGAAGTAGAAGTTGCATTGAATGAGAAACCAGAAGAAGAAAGTGCATTTCCATGAGAAGAAGAAGAAGAAGAATCAATATTGATGTTGTGATTCTTCATCTCTACTTCTAAGGCTTCCATATTTTTAAAACATTTAGACTCCACATGACATCTTTCCCACAAAAGTTTCAATGTATGGCATTGTTCTCACTTTTGGATTTGACTCATTTGTCACCATTAGGAGCTGAAGATGGCAGAGAGGGTTTGGGATCCTTATTTTTCTTGTTGTTGTGTCGAGGATGTTTCTTCTTGCAATTCTTGGATTTATCTTTCTGCCATACCAATAAGGATTTGTTGGATGTACCTTCAATTCTAACCAATCCAAGTTTCAAAATCTTATCTTGCTCTCAAATCATAGCTTCAAAAAAATACTCAAGAGAGGGTTGTTTATAAGAATTCCCTAGAGCTTCTATGGTGGCATAAAAGGTAGATACAAAAATATAATACTACCAAGATTAGCAAGAATAACATATATGCATCGATCTTCCTTCAAATCTAGTTGGAAGTCTATACAAAAAAGTATAAGTGTTTTGAACTTAGATAAGTAATCTTCAATGCAAGTAAAATCATTTGGACTTCAATTCATTAACTATTTTCCAACTAGTGGGCTTTAATAATATTGTGTTTACCAAACACAACTTCAAGCTTTTCCCAAGCTTCATCAGGGGCATTAATTCCTTAAAAGTGAAACCTTAAATGAGTAGAGTTGGAAATTCTGATTAGTCCATGTGCTTCATCATTCATGTTATCCCATTTGACTTTATTTTCATCCTTAGTGGGTTCATTTTATTTTCCCAAGGTAATCCAATACAATCATTTACTTATTAGTAAATCTTCCATATAGGATTTCCATGAGAAGTAGTTGGTGTTGGTAAGAAAAATATCATTGGGAGAATCCATATTAAAATATGTAGATAATATGGATTTAAAGGCTGAAAATGATGGTCTAGATGGGAAGCTCTCAAAAAAATAGGTTGTTTAAAAAAGATGGCACTGAAAACAGACTTGGATGTGAAAGTTATGCCCTTTCTAAAAAAGGCATAAACGGTAACCAAAGAGCCACGTGGCAAGTAGAATTTGGTCCACATGGTGATGCTCCTCCTTCTCTAATTATTCCTATAAGATTACTTTTAAATAAGTTACTTATAAAGTGACCAAGTTTTAAAGAATAAGCAGGAGTCGCGTTTACAATGAAGTTACTTTGTAAATGAAAGTTGCATGAAAAAAAATAACTGAAATAAAATATTAAAGTTATTTCATCTTGATTTACTTTTATAATTAAGTGAAATGCACTTTACAATGAATGCATGAACTTTTTTTTGAAAAAATTAATAAAAATATACTGGAAATCACGACCTCTTACTTAATAAAATAATTTTTAACCTGGTTAGCTAGTGCAAAACACATTATAATCTTAAGAAGGAGGATTGGTGGTGTGGTTGTTCTTGTTGTGGAAGACGGCGTTGAAGTGTGTTCTCAATAAAAACTTATTTTCATGCATTCACACACAAAATAATTTCACTTCTCGACAACAACAAGGGTTAGATATTGGTTAACTTACTCGAAAAATGCAAGTTTCCCCTTTGTTTCTAATTTGTTGAGATAGTGCAAAGCGTATGGAAATGAGAATACATAGACAAGAAAACACTTCACACTATGTTTTTGATTTGTCGAGATAACATAGAGCGTATGGAAAAGAGCATACACATACTGAAAAGTGTAGCAACCCAAAAACAAAACAAAAAAATGAAAACCGAAATATTATCTCTGTAAAAATTTAAAAGGGGGCATATCAGGATTTATACCTTCGGATCTAACTAAAATGGTCGTATCTTGGGAAAATGGAAATCGTTTTTAGTGAAACAAAAAGCGTGCATAATGGAAATGAGCACTCCAAATGTAATGGAACAGTTCTTTGAGCCCATAAATGTACAGAAATGGTGAAAAATAGAGATGTGGAAACACGACTTCAAGATCTCGATCTACAATAGGAGTGGGTCTTTAAATGCACTATGATTCCATGTTTGACAACACAAGTATTCCAATAGATGATGAACACATTTAGTAACCACTCGCACAACTAGATCAAAGATCAACACAACGATGTTTTTATGTGGTAAAACCCCTAAGGGGAAACATCAAAAGTCCTAGCCAACGTGGCCACTTGAAGCAATTTATTAAAGAAAAATAAAATATATTACAAAGAGTTTCTCAAATCGATCATCAGCAAATGACCCTACATGCTCTTTAAATGGAGATAATGTATCAATCGGGTGTTAATCCATATATCAATGTAGTCATTAAGATCGAGGAGAATATGAGTCGTCGAATAAATCTATGTCAGGAATATATCATGACCGTCGGATTACAAATGCATATTAATGCATACTAAAGAAATATGTTTTAACCTAATAAAACATTAGACCAAGTTGATCTTAACTAACTCCTAAGTGTCTAAATATCCTAACAAGTTTGTCATTTAAGTATAACCAAAAAGGATCATTGAACTATTCAACCAATATTTGTAACTGAAATCCTAATTAACTCCCATATATAATGAAAAATCAAGATATTCATTAATACTATAATACTAATTAATGCTTCATCGACATCATGACAATGAGTCATGAGATAATGTAACAATAGCGTTCAATTGGCATGTGCATAATTATTTCAATAAATAATACCATAAACTGTTGTATGATCATATAAACTATCATTATTATCATTAAATCAACAATTATCCTCAAACCATCATCAAAATTAGACATCAATATCCAATAAGTATCATCAGAACCATCAATATTGACAAGATCATTAACACCATTAAGTGAATATAATCAAATCAAGGATATGTTCAAATCAACATCCTTAACATAATCAATAGGAAAAAATCACTTATCAAGTTATCAATACATTCATTATCATCAACTCAATGTCAATATCTATATCAAACACATCATATCAAATTGTCAAGATCATCACCATCAATATCATTAGCATTATCAATATTAATAAAACATTATAATGTTACCAAGGTCATCAAGATTATCAACAACATCAATAGTATTATAAATCATTATTGCCAAATTGTCATTGTTTCCATCAAATCAAATGAATATAATCAACATTATAATTTATATCATCAAATAAAACATCATTTTCAAACCAATAACCAATCAACAACATCGTCAACCTACAAAAAAATAAAAGAATCATTAACCCACTGATTATCACATCTAATCAACCAACCCTATTGGAATTAAATCTCAATATAATCCTCAAATCATCAATACAATAAAATCACTAACATCTACATCATCAATATCACAAATATATTCAAATTTTCAATCTCATCAAGGTTATAAATAATAAATATCATTAAGAGCATAAATATCATCAATACCTTCAAAAGCATCAATGGAATTGGTATTATCGAGAGCTCCAACAATATCAAATCAACAAGAGAATAAACATAAAATCATTAGAAACATCAATAAAATCAAATTTATATCAAGATAATTAACATCAAATCATCAATAGAATCAACATCAAACCAACAAGATCATCAGTAGCATCAAATCATCAATAACATCAACATCAAATCATTCATATCATCTAGAACATCAAAAACATCAAATCATGGAAATCTATAGATTTTAATCGTGTACATTTAATTATTGCAATTGGATTCTTAATAAAAATAGAAAATATACAAATGGCACATGCACACACATTACACAGAAATTTTACCCTAGAAACCCAAACCGGGAAAATCGATAACATGTTTAGAGTCGCACCTCTAATTCTTATTCATTATACTTCTTCATTGTTTATAATAATATATATATATATATATATATATATATATATATATATGGTCTCATGGAATCCAAAACCCATAATCCATTGACCTAGATTAGTCTACAACCCTAATTCCTTAACTAGAATTAGAAAACCATCAGCGAAAACCATGTATTGAAAACCGCTAAAAAACAGACGCAAAAAACCACCAAAAACAAAATTCAGGGTCTCTGCCCTCTGTGACCCCCTGGTTAGTGGGGGGCTCCACCTCCCTGTGGCCCCCCCATAGATCCAACACAACACAGTGTGTGGGGTTAGTCGTGCAAATAATATATCACATACCCAACAATATCCCACTAGTTGTTTTCTTTGCATATAGGGGGTCACAAGATTGCATAGTCAACAATCCAAGGAAGCAATGCCCATTTTATCTCTACACTAAGATAAATTCTCAGTGCTCACAGACTTTGTCAATGAATCTAAAAAATACTTCAAAGTGTCCACCTTCATCAACAACACCTTCTTGTCTTCAACCATCTCTCTCACAAAGTGATATTGAACATCAATGTGCTTTGTCTTTGCATGATCTATCAGGTTCCTTGCCAGGAATATTTCACTGTGACTGTCACAATCTATCCTTATATCTTGATGTACCAAACCAATACTTGAAAACAATATCTGTAATCATATTACTTCCTTTCTTTCATGAGCAGCTACCATGTATTCAGCTTCTTAGTTGGGGGTGCCACTACAGCCTGTCTTTTAAACATCCAATTGATTGATCCTCCAAATAGGTTAAACACATACCCACTTGTATATCTTCTTCAATCCATATCTCCAACCAATGTGCATGAAAAATCCCATGTATGTCCAATACTTTATACAATCCTGGTCTTCCTTGGTAGAACAATCCATAAGTAGTAGTGCCACTCAAACAAGGAAAATTTTAGAGGCTAAATTTCACCCATGGAATAATTTCCATGCTTTTTCCCAAAAAAAAAAAAATCCAATTTCTATTTTTTCTAAAAATGATTCACCCAAATTCTATAGGATAAAATTATCTTACCTTTAAAATCACCAAAATTTTATAGAAACTATATAAAATCTTTAGAAATTTGAATATTCTTACAAAAAATTCGTGAAACATTTTATAGTTCGCATAATAAGGACTAGTAATATTCGCCAAGGTTTCTACATTTTAAGATAAATTTCCATCCTTAAAATTATCCCTACATCCAAATACCTGGAAATCCTCTTTACTGCTACCCAATGCTCCTCCCCGATTTTTGACATATATCTGCTCAAAAATCCCACTGCATGTGCAATGTTTGGTCTAGTATGGACCATTGCATACATCAAACTGCCAACCGCACTAGAATATGGAACAGTGGACATGTCCTCTTCCTCTTCTTATGTCTTGGAACAAAAATCTGCAGATAACTTTACACTTATAAGAATAGAAACCCTGATCGGTTTACATTCCTTCATATTGAACATTTGCAATATTGTATTGATGTATTTCGTTTGATTTAACCTGATTTTCATGTTTTCCTAATCTCTTTTAATTTCCATGCCCAAAATGAAATTTGTAGCACCAATATCCTTCATGTCAGATTTAGAGGACAACTGATTTTTCACATCTTGGATAATCTCCTTATCGTTTCCTATCAACAACATATCATCCACATACAAGACCAACTAAATAAAATGATCACCGATTAATTTGAAATACACATAGTGATCATCTTTGTTCGTTGTGAAGACAAGTCCCAACATAAAAGTGTCAATTTTTTTATACTACATCCTTCATGATTGTTTTAATCCATACAAGGACTTTTTCAGCCTGCATACCAACTCTTTCTTTCCCTTCACTACAAAGCCTTATGGTTGCTTCATGTATATTTATTCTTCTAGATCCCCATGTAGGAATGTTGCCTACTCATCCATCTATTCTACTTTGAAATAAAAGGAAACAACAAAAGATAAAATAAATCTAATAGAAGTTGACTTGGCAACAAAAGAAACATTTTCACTAAATTCAATTCCCTCTAACTAGGAATAATGTTTTGTTACTAATCGAGCTTTGTATTTCTCCACTTTTCCTTGTGCATTTAACGTCTTCTTAAACACTCATTTGCTTCCAATGGGGTTTCTTCCAAATGGAAAATCCAATAGATCCCAAGCCTCATTATTTTCTAAGGATACCATTTCTTCAACCATGGCCTTTTTCCAGAGGTTTCCATCCTTTGAATCCACTTCCTCCCTAATATTTCTAGGATCATCATTAGTAATAAACAAAGAAAAAATTGAATGGAAATCAAGTATAGTGTACATTTCTAGTTGCCTTCTTTCTAGAACCGATCTCCTCAACACTGGAGGATTAGGTTCTTCTTCTTTTGATTCATGTTCTTTTGTAGAGTTTGATTCATTTTCCTTCAATTCAAACTCTATTTTATCTGGTTCTTCCCCCCTTGGTAGGACTTCTTGTTTGAGAACATCTTTGATTTCTCTAAATACGACATCTTGACTATACACTACCTTCTTATTTTTTGGGTTCCAAATCTTATAACCTTTCATACCATCTTTATAACCAATAAAGATACACTTTTCAACATTTTTATCCATCTTACTCATGTTTTCCTTTGGAACGTGAACATAGGCATCATAATCAAATACCCAGAGATGTGTAAGAGAGATTTTCTTACCAATCCATAACTTGTGTGGAATCTTGTCATTAAGCATTGATAAGGGTGATCAATTGACCAGGTAACATGCAATACCCACTACCTCTACCCATAATTATTGTCCTAACTCGACACCATTAAGCATGCTCCTTTATTTTTCCATCGGCGTCCCATTCATCCTTTTTGCAACTCCATTATATTGAGGTGTGTATGGAGTAGTATTATTCCTTGATATATTGCACTTCTTATAAAATTATTCAAGTTCATTTCTACACAATTCTCCACCATTATCCATCCTCAACACCTTAATTTTCTTCTATGTCTAATTCTCCACAAGAGCCTTAAATTCTTTGAATTTTTCAACGACTTTAGATTTCTTCCTGGGGAAATAAATCCATCTATTCTTAGAGAATTCGTCTATAAATGATACATATTACATAGATTTTCCAAGTGATGTAACTGACACATGCCCAAACAAATCATTGTGCACCAATTGTAGTATTCACTCTACCCTCGTAGCATCATAGGGGAATATTACACGATTTTGATTCCTATATAAGAAATGTTCACATAAATCAAAATCCATAGAGCAATGGACCATACCTTAAACAATACCTTTATTGTGTAGTACTCAAAGGCCCTTTTGTTTGACATGCTCCAGTATTTGATGCCACAGCATAGTCGTTTATCTAGAGACTATAAGATTTTTTCCTTCTTCAACTCCAATTTCAGAAAAAAAAAAAAATTATTGCACCCATTACTAATAGTTCTTCCCAATATCTTATACATATTTCCAAACCAAACTCCCTTCAGCAACACCATTACTCATCAAACCATCATGCAGGTTCCCTTTTCAAACATTGTTTTTACACCTGCATCATCCATATTGCTTACAGAAATAAAATTTATGGCCAATCCTAGGATGTTAACAACACCTGGAAGTGTTCTAATCCTACCATCCATGAGATTCAACTTGACTTTTCATCATCCTACGATTTTGATTGCCGATTCATCTCATAGAAAAATGTCACCTCCATCATACCTTTCATATTCACAGAACCATTCCCTATGAGGATTCATATGAAAGGATGCACCTGAGTCGACCCATCATGCCTCATGATCTACTTGTGTTCTTGAATAATCCAATTACGTTTCTCATCCTTCATCTATAAAGGTTTTTGCTTCTATAGAAGGGGGATCATCGCATCCCTTCCCTCTCTCAACACTTTTAGATTTACATTGTTTCTTGTAATGACTAAGTTGTTTTCCACATCCCTAGCATACCTTTACAATTTTTCCAGGAGACTTAGGTCTTCCCCTAGATTTAGATCTCCCACTTGATGACTTATGTATATTTCTTTCATGGGAGCGTCCTCTTGTAAATAAGGCATCTATGATCTAGCTTTCCATGTTTTTCCACCTCATCTCCTCTGACAACATGGATGAGACCACATCATTGAAACTTAAATTGGTTTCATTAATTCCTATGGCCACAATCAGACTATCCCATGAGTCTAGTAAAGAGAAGAATAAACTGATACACTTATCTTCATCAGGAATATTAATATCAACAGATAATAGTTGACTTACCATAGTATTGAAGGAATTCAAATGCTTTGTCACCAAGTCTCCATCTTTCATCCTCAGATTGTACAGCTTATTCCATAGGAAACATTTGTTTACCAAGGACTTATACCGATACAAATCCCCTAACTTATTCCATAATTCCTTGGCTATATCTTCCCCTGACACATTCAGTAATATTGAATCTAAGAGACACAACCGAATTGTGCTCTTGGCCTTTCAATCCAACTTTACCCAGCAGGGATGATTTTAGGGGATAAATTTTACTCATGGGCTAATTTTCCATGGTTTTTCCAAAACCGAGATTTGCTATTTTAAAAATGATTCACCCAAATTCTATAGGATAACATTATTTTACCTTAAAAATCATCAAAATTTTATAAAACCTATATAAAATCCTTAGAAATTTGAATATTTTTATAAAAATATCGCCAATCATTTATAGTTGGCATATGAAGGATTAGTAAGATTCGCCAAGGTTTCTACATTTTAAAATAAATTTCCATCCTTAAAATCATCCCTGTTACCCAGTCTTTTGTTGTCATTCATGTAGGTGTAGTACCTAGATCCACAGCGATCCATTGATCTTTTTCAACCAATAGATATTCCATCTTGAGATTCCATGGCTCTAAAATTTTCCCATTAAATTCCTCGATCTCTATTTTTTAACTACTTTCCATTTATTTTCACCACAAGAATCAATATCGCACAACTCCCATTGTAACAAGTTTTATCACATACCTGAGCCAAACCCTGACTACAAAGGTATCCCCCTGAATCCAACAACTTCTCTTATACCAAATCTAGATTTTAGCCTTGTACAATTAATTCCTACAAATGGATTCTTAATAAAAACAGAAAAAATACAAATGGCACACACACACACACACACATTACACAGATATTTTACCCTGGAAACCCAAACTGGGAAAACCAATAACCTTTTTAGAGTCACACCTCTAATTCATATTCATCATACTTCTTCATTGTTTACAATACAATATATGTATGACCCCATGTCATCCAAAACCCCTAATCCATTGAACCGGATTAGTCTACAGCCCTAATTCCTTAACTAGAATTAAAAAGCCATTAGTGAAAATCATGTGCTGAAAACCATTAAAAAATAGACGCAAAAAACTGCCAAAAAAAATTTGGGGGGCTCCATCCCCCTACAAGACCCCTATGACCCCCCCCCTGCATTCCCGACGCAATGTAGTGCATGGGGTTGATCATGCAAATAATATAACACATGACCCACAAAATCATCAACATCAAATTATTAGGAATGCCAATAGCATCAATTCATCAAGAGTATCAATATCAAATCATCAGGAGCATCGATAACATTAAATCATTAATATCATCAAGAACATCAAAATATGAAATAATCACGAGAATCAACATCAAATCATTATTAATCAACCTCATTAACAACATCATCAAACCAATACCACCATCATCATTAAATTTCATCAAGATCAACAATGTCATCATATCAATATTATCTACATCATCAAATAAATACGATCAAAATCATCAATATCACAAAAACAAAATCATTGACATCATCTATCAAATCATCAATCTTATGACATCAATCAACAATGTTGATACTCTTCTCTTAACAAATCTATCATTGTAGAGTGTCTATTCATCAATTCAAAATGGCTCCATTTAATATAGAAATGATGTGTTAAGGGATATCATGACATCATGAAAGAGAAAGAAAGTGAACGATGATTTATAATCAAGGTAGGTTATTCTACCATGAGTAGTGTACATTTTATATATTATTCCAAGAATTTATACACATACATGATTTTTTCATTTTATGGTAGACCCGGCATGAATGATAATAGCTATGAGCTAATATAGTTATAGAAAATGTTGTTATGTATGGATTTTAATCCTTTCAATGTCTAGTGGCTTGAGGAGGAAATAGGGCTATTAAGGAATAGGACTATTAGGTAATTTTCACCCATTACCATCATGCATCAAGTTTGGTCTTGGTACACCATAGTAAAAAGTTTCATAATATTTTCTATCGCACATTACTTATTAAAAACTTAACTAGGATAGCTAGCATGTTTATGAAAACTAATGTATCTATCGAAACACATGTGTATTAAATGGTAAATACCAAGAACCCTCATTTATCTAATACTATATTTTATAATTATGTTATATTTAAATAATGATGAAATAATAATGAAAATCAAAATGCTTCCATGCATTTACTTACCTAACATTATTGTGATCATTTTATTAAATTCAATCTAAGTCCCCTTTTTAAAATATTGGACAAAATCAATATCTCCAAAATGAAAAATCCACACTTTCAAAAATCAATATTCACACTTCAAATATCTAAATTTTCACTTTAGAAACATCGATACTCACTCAAATGAAATTAATGGTTTTTTTTTCGGGATCCTATGGTATGAAATTGAAATAAAAATAAATGCTTCCATGCATTCATTTAGATAAGCTAAGAAATTAATGTTTGCACCAAGTATCAATAGATAGTAGAAGTATATGTACATTTATTTTGGAAGACTCTTTTTTCACAACCATTAATACATTTAAATCCAGGATTCTCTTCTGATTGTGTAATTAGAATTATTATTGAATTTATATGTACAAATTACAAGAGCATAAATGATCATATCATTCCACAATAAAAGATAATAACAATGATATAGATCGGGTGTCAAGTCTTTATCTTCTTGGGTGTATGTGTGGGACGGGCCCCCTAATAAAAATGGTTAGTATGAATGGCGTAGTTGCTTTCATCCAAGATATCGAAGGAAATAATTGTGCATTTATTCTTTTGCCATTAGCATTTACAATAATTAACATTTTTTTCTTTGTTTATGTATCTAATCTTGTTATGCATAGTCAAAATGATATTTTTTTTTATCGAGAAATAGATATGAAAAATCCACCAATACTTCTCTACTTTCGTAGATGGTAAAGATAGTAAACCACTTGACCAACTAAAGCCTAACCCCAAAAGACTCAAAACTTGAACTTGTGACTTCTCTTCTCTCGAAAAGTATGTGCATATCTTACCAATTGAATTAAACCTTAAAGCTTATTGTAGGGACCGGAATTTAAAAGACAATATATTTCTACTAATTTACCTAATTTATGTGCCAATTTACTTAATTTCTGAAGCTTTTAAGAAGTATAGATTTCATAATTTGCAAGCTATGTGCATACTTGCGTAAATAAATCTGGCAATAAATATTAAATTTAAGTAAGCAATTTACA